>SDVV010038964.1:0-10678 GCA_016164225.1 Gammarus roeselii | reverse complement strand
GCAGCCTTCCTATGATGGATAAGGGCCCGACAAGGCCATCAATTGTGACACGTTGCCCCTGTGGAGGGCAGGGCGAGTAAAGCAGCCTTCCTATGATGGATAAGGGCCCGACAAGGCCATCATTGCGACACGTTGCCCCTGTGGAGGGCAGAGCGAGTAAAGCAGCCTTCCTATGATGGATAAGGGCCCGACAAGGCCATCAATTGTGACACGTTGCCTCTGTGGAGGGCAGGGCGAGTAAAGCAGCCTTCCTATGATGGATAAGGGCCCGACAAGGCCATCATTGCGACACGTTGCCCCTGGGGAGGGCAGGGCGAGTAAAGCAGCCTTCTTATGATGGATAAGGGCCCGACAAGGCCATCAATTGTGATACGTTGCCCCTGTGGAGGGCAGGTCGCGTTGAGCAGCTTTCCTTGGATGGATAAGGGCACGACAAGGACATCAATTGTAACATGTTGCCCCTGTGGAGGGCAGGGCGCGTTAAGCAGCTTTCTTTGGATGGATAAGGGCACAACAAAGAAAATCAATTGTAACATGTTGCCCCTGTGGAGGGCAGGGCGCGTTAAGCAGCTTTCTTCGGATGGATAAGGGCACAACAAAGAAAATCAATTGTAACATGTTGCCCCTGTGGAGGGCAGGGCGCGTTAAGCAGCTTTTCTAGGATGGATAAGGGCACGACAAGGACATCAATTGTAACATGTTGCCCCAGTGGAGGGCAGGGCGCGTTAAGCAGCTTTCTTCGGATGGATAAGGCCACGACAAGGACATCAATTGTAACATGTTGCCCCTGTGGAGGACAGGGCGCGTTAAGCAGCTTTCTTTGGATGGATAAGGGCACAACAAGGAAATCAATTGTAACATGTTGCCCCTGTGGAGGGCAGGGCGCGTTAAGCAGCTTTTCTAGGATGGATAAGGGCACGACAAGGACATCAATTGTAACACGATGACCGAGTGGAGAGTATGGGGAGAGTTTATTAACTTCAACATGGATCAATTTCCGTTGTATTGCCTTTTACATGAAATACGCGAATCACTGAAACATACACCGTCGACCTCATAAAATATGTATTCAATATTGTCTGTTAAACCCAATGCTATTTAGCGGATTGAACTGGCAATAATGTGATATCTATGAGTAATACGCTGGAAAGGACAGATACATATTTTACCCTTTTTTATACCATTAAGCGTGCATGAAGAGATTTTATTCGATCTATCGACATGCAATTTTATTCCTCTTCAGTGAGCCAGCCCATCTGTTCTTGAAGGGTTTGAAAAAAAGAGAACAGTCATTCTTAGCGGCGAAATAATATCTTTTGCGTTCATTGTTTCTAAATTATCATTACAAATTCAATAACATGATTTTCACCGCAAATCACACTCGAATAATGTTTGAAATTGATCAAGAATCACATGTTTTTTTTTTCACCATATACGATTATTTCTCCTTTTGGTAACTCACTGCGGATAATTTTATCACCCAGGAAAGTCAATTCAAGGCTGAAACAGAATATAAAAAACAATCACTCTAGGCTACTTTAAATAAAAGGCGTTTAAGCAGCAGTGAATCAACATGTATATTTGGTTTTCCGTTGAAAACAGTTTTCTTTTAAAGTTTTAAAACTGCTCCATCTTAAGAGTCCTTAATCTTAAAACATCTGCTTTAATTGCGGGTTTCTTCTGATCGTCAACCTGATCGCGAGGTTGAAGCTTATGAGGAGCTGCGCAAATAAAACAAAATAAGTATGCTTTTCGGTCGAATCCCACATAAAGAGATCGAAGAAACTGAACGTGCCACTGTGAGGATTGGACACTGATTGCCTCTAAATTGTTGTATTGTACAACTGAAAATGACAGTTTTAAACATCTCAATTAACTGAAACTGAGATTAACAGTCCATGCCGCATGTACTCATTACCATCCATGGATTGTTTTTCTAGAAAAAAACACTTGATTTCTTCAGTCGCTATCTACTCCTCGACATAACATTTCGAAAGGAAAGTTTAGTGTAAGCAAAGGTGCTCCTTGATATCAATCAATTTAATTTCGTTTAATCTCCGTCGAAAAAACACCATTGATGTACATTTTACTGACCAGCCTTAACGTCATGTAATATGTGGCCCAAATTTGAAAATTCTTTTCAAGACAAAGCCCTGTCCCTGAAGAATCCTAGCCGATCTGTTTACTCATGCCTTCCAGCCTCATCTTATCTCCCACCCTCCCCTCTTCTCACAGTTACCATCCTCCCGTCGTTCCCACGGGCCCTCGTTCTAATCTTAGGCGTCGTTCTAATGTCGTTCATTAGTCTCCATAAGGCTCTTTTAGTTCAACAGCCTCCAGCCCCCGTCTTGAGTCTTACCCTCGCCTCTACTCGAGCAGCGAGGCCCGCAGTGGCCGGGTGGAAAATACTGCAACCAGAGAAGGAGCCAGTTAGGCAGTAATGTCGAGCAGCGAGGCCTGCAGTAGCCGGGTGGAAAATACTGCAAACAGAGAAGGAGATAGTTAGGCAGTAATGTCGTGCAGGGAGGCCCGCAGTGGCCGGGTGGAAAATACTGCAACCAGAGAAGGAGCCAGTTAGGCAGTAATGTCGAGCAGCGAGGCCCGCAGTAGCCGGGTGGAAAATACTGCAACCAGAGAAGGAGCCAGTTAGGCAGTAATGTCGAGCAGCGAGGCCTGCAGAGGCCGGGTGGAAAATACTGCAAACAGAGAAGGAGATAGTTAGGCAGTAATGTCGTGCAGGGAGGCCCGCAGTAGCCGGGTGGAAAATGCTGCAAACAGAGAAGGAGCCAGTTAGGCAGTAATGTCAAGCAGCGAGGCCCGCAGAAGCCGGGTGAAAAATACTGCAAACAGAGAATGAGCCAGTTAGGCAGTAATGTCAAGCAGCGAGGCCCGCAAAAACCGGGTGGAATATACTGCAAACAGAGAAGGAGCCAGTTAGGCAGTAATGTCGAGCAGCGAAGCCCGCAGTAGCCGGGTGGAAAATACTGCAAACAGAGAGGGAGCCAGTTAGGCAGTAATGTCAAGCAGCGAGGCCCGCAGTAGCCGGGCGGAAAATACTGCAAACAGAGAAGAAGCCAGTTAGGCAGTAATGTCGAGCAGCGAGGCCCGCAGTAGCCGGGCGGAAAATACTGCTAACAGAGAAGGAGCCAGTTAGGCAGTAATGTTGAGCAGCGAGGCCCGCAGTAGCCGGGTGGAAAATACTGCAAACAGAGAAGGAGCCAGTTAGGCAGTAATGTCGAGCAGCGAGGCCCGCAGTAGCCCGGTAAAAATACTGCAAACAGAGAAGGAGCCAGTTAGGCAGTAATGTTGAGCAGCGAGGCCCGCAGTAGCCGGGTGGAAAATACTGTAAACAGAGAAGGAGCCAGTTAGGCAGTAATGTTGAGCAGCGAGGCCAACAGTAGCCGGGTGGAAAATACTGCAAACAGAGAAGGAGCCAGTTAGGCAGTAATGTTGAGCAGCGAGGCCCGCAGTAGCCGGGTGGAAAATACTGCAACCAGAGAAGGAGCCAGTTAGGCAGTAATGGAGACCAATGTTAGAGCGTAAAATTTACAGCACTCCTCGAGAAGTGTTCCAGCTTTGTTATCTAAGTGCTACAAGTGTCAGTTCCTTACAATGATACAGGTAGTACTTGCAATGCCTGCCCTCACCAAATAAGAGGAAAGCAAGTTAAGAGTGGGGTAACATGTTTATCCGTTTGATAGCAATACATTGGGAGATAATTGCATCTTGCTTGGCTTTAGGTGTGTTTGAATTTTGCTAATATATCAGCGAAGTGAAATACGCCTCTTGTCCGGTGAATACAGTGTCTTTGATCTGAGGTTGCTCGAGTTATTGATACGAAACTATTATATGCGATTAGTTAACATCTGCGCTTCCTTGTCAGAACGTATAATTTTGCTGCCTCTCTGGCAAGAGAAAGATGCATTACCTCAAATGATTAGCAGCAGAAAATATATAAAATCATAATTTGTCAGTGAACCATCAAAACTTGATTAGATAATTCTCCTTTGCATTATACGTTGAAATGTAATAAAAATACGCAGACAAATAAATTGTTCATAAATGAGGAATCGCACCTAAGGACTGACGAAATTGTACTGCATCACCAGTTGCTGATTGGAGGCTCAGCGATACGAGGACATTATAACTACTGCGATAGTGTTCCTGGTCACTAGTATAATTATTGGGACTACTGCAAAAGTGTTCCTGGTCACTAGTATAATCATTGGGACTACTGCGATAGTGTTCCTGGTCACTAGTATAATCATTGGGACTACTGCGATAGTGTTCCTGGTCACTAGTATAATCATTGGGACTACTGCAAATGTGTTCCTGGTCACTAGTATAATCATTGGGACTACTACGATAGTGTTCCTGGTCACTAGTATAATCATTGGGACTACTGCGATAGTGTTCCTGGTTACTAGTATAATCATTGGGACTACTGTGATAGTGTTTCTGGTCACTAGTATAACAATTGGGACTACTGCAAAAGTGTTCCTGGTCACTAGTATAATCATTGGGACTACTGCAAAAGTGTTCTTGGTCACCAGTATAATCATTGGGCCTAAAAGACGGCAAGACGAGCGAAACTCGTCTTGCCTCACAAACATCACCCTATTGTTAGGGTCGCTGAATGTGCGTGGTTGTAGTACGAATGAAGCAAAGAGGCGAGAGATTGGTGAAATGTTTGTAAGGAAGAAGTTAGGTGTGTTGGTGCTGTTTCCAGGTTGTTCAAGTTCTCGGTAGCTGCACGGTGGCCGGTGATATTTGAGGATGTCCTTTAGTGGAACCCATTCTTCTTTCCATTCTAACACCCTCTGTAGCGGGGGTGTTAGAATACTGCTACCGTAACACCTACGTGTTGTAGAAGACGACTAATAAGGGGCGGGGAGAGGGGTTAGGAATCGCCTCCTCTGTAAAAATTATCCCTAAAAGACAGCAAGACGAGCGAACCTCGTCTTGCCTCACAAACATCTGCCTATTGTTAGTTTCGCTGAATGTGCGTGGTTGTAATAAGAATGATGTAAAGAGGCGAGAGATTGGTGAGAAGATTGTTAAGAGGAAGTTGGATGTGTTGGCGCTGAGTGAGACTAAGTTTGGAGAGGTAAGTGGAAGAAAGTCGGGCGTTGATGAAGGTTGGGCACGAGAAGGTGTGGTGCTGTTACTGAGTGATCGACTGGCTAGTAGAAAGAGGAGTCAAGATTGATGTGGGTGAAAGTAAAGTTAGGCGTAGAAAAAAAGGCATTTGTGAGTGCGTACGGACCTGGTACCGAAATGAGTGAGAAGAAGAGGGAGCAATTTGGACTGACCTGAGCAACTGTATTGAAATGTTTGGAAGTCAATTCAATGTGGTTTTACTGGGCGACCTTAATGCGAGAGTGGAAGATGCAGTGGTGGATAATGTGATAGGGAGGTATGGCGTTCCTGGTAGGGATGACAGTGGAGAAAACGTTTTAGGTCTGTGTATGGAGCTGGAGCTGGTCGTCGGAAACAGCCTGTTCAAGAAGCGAGATATTCACAAGTACACATGGGTAAGGATGGCCCATGGTGCACTGGTGGAGAGAGTGCTGATAGATTTTGACCATCTGCTAGTGGAAGAAAGGTTATGAGTGGAGCATAGGTGGAAGGGGAACGAAAGAGTGGTTGGAGGAAGAGAAGTAGTGAAAGTGAGTAAACTGAATGTGAAAAGCAGAGCTGAAGAATTCCAGTGGACGTTGAGGGAGGAATATGGCAACGTAAGAGGGCAGGACGAGCAAGATCTGGAGGAAGAATGGGTGACGTTCAGGATGCCTTGTTGAGATATCCGAGAAATGCGTGCGGTGTGCGCAGTGCGTATGGGTGCAGACGAAAGGGCTGCGAATAGTGGAACGAGGAGGTCAAACTGGCGGTGGCGCAGAAAACAAGAGCTTTTGAGGAGTGGTTGCAAGCGAGGTCAGAGGTGTCCTATGGCAACTATAAGGCGAAGAGAAAGGAAGTCCAGGTGGGCAGACGGTTGTGCCAGAATTTTGATTAGAATAAAAAGATGTTCTGGAAAGAGGTTAAGAGGGTGAGAAATGGAGAGACCGGAAAGGAAGAGGCAGTGAAAGATGAATATGGCCATTTGTTGACGGAAAGTGGTGGTGTACGGAAGAGATGGGCCTAGTATTTTGATGAATTGTTGAATCTCGAGGCTGACAGAGAGACTGACATTGTTACTGTGGGTGGTGGTGCGCGGATGCCGGTTTTTGGGAAGAAATTTGTTGCGGACATTACTAGAAAAGAGTTGCAGGAGGCGGTGGACGTGATGAAAGCAAGGAAAGCCCTCGGTTTAGATGGTGTGGTGACCGAGTGCCTGAAAAGGGATGGAGTAACTGTTGTCGAATAGTTGGTGAGGCTCGCTGAATCTGTATTTTGTAGCGGGCGTGGTGCCGATTCAGTGGCGCAGTGCTTGCATTGTTCCGCTGTACAATGCAAGCTTATGTGTGGTTGGTGAGTTGTACCGGTGAGTGCTAATCAAAAGGATCACAGACTGTACGGATGGAGCGATTGGAGAGGAACAATGTGGGCTTAGGAGTGGTTGAGGGCGTGCAGATCAGATTTTTGCAGTCACACAAGTCTGTGAAAAGTACCTTGCGAAGGAAAAGGATGTGTTCTGGGCCTTCATGGATTTGGAAAAGGCAAACGACAGGGTTGACAGGAAATCGTCGTGGAGGGTGTTGCGTCTGTATGGAGTGGGCGGAAATCAGTTGTAAACAGTTCAGAGTTTCAATGTTTACAGCAGAGCATGTGTCAGAGTGGGCAGCGAGGTGAATGATTGGTTTACAGTGAAAGGGGGTCTGAGACAAGGCTGCGTAACGATTTCTGGCTGTTCAACCTCTACATGGATGGAGTGGTCAAGGAGGTGAACCCAAGTGTATTGGGTCGTGACTTGGGGCTGCTGGAAACGAATGGACGGAGTTGACAGCTGAGCCAGTTACTGTTTGCTGATGATACGGCGCTGGTGGCAGATTCAGAGCAGAAGCTGTGTAGGCTGTCTCAGTTTGGTATAGTGTGCGAGAGCAGGAAGCTTCGAATGGACGTGGGTAAAAGTAAAGTAATGAGATGCTCGAGGAATTGTCGATGCGAGCGGAATTAGTGTCCTCCTAAATGGAGAGTTGTTGGAAGAAGTTGAGTGTTTTAAGTATCTGGGCTCCCATGGGGAGAAAATGAAATTAGTGGAAACTGAGGTGAAGTCGCGAGTGACGGAGGAGTGTAAAGTGTCGGGTGCACTGAAGAGTGGAATGAGCTGTAGGACGTTGGGGAGGGAAGCAAAGAGTTGGCTGTATGAGGTTGTGGTTGTCTTAACTGTCTTCTACGAGGCTGAGATTTTGAGGGTGAGAGCAGGAGAGAGAAGAAGGTTGAATGTCTTCGAGGTGAAATGATTGAGGGGCATGGCTGGTTTGACGTTGAGAGACAGGATCTATAACGATATGGCGTGAGCTGGAATGGGGATGGTGAAAACGTTAGAAGACAGAGTTGATTCGCGTGTTCTGAGATGGTTCGGGCGCATGGTGAGGATGGATGAAGGGAGTGTTGAAGACAGAGGCGAGTGGACCCAAGCCTAGAGGGACACCGAAGTTTGGGTGGATGGATGGTGTGAAGTAGGCGTTGGGAAGGAGATACTTGAGTGTTGAGGTAGCGAGGAAGTGTGCAATGAATAGGCGTGAGTGGAAAATGATTGCGAATGGAATGATTTTTGACGCTGCCCTGATGAGATTACCTGCCCTTGGCATCTCGTTGAAAGACGGGATGGTCGTGGGCTGGGGGAGGGGGGTGGTCATCATGACGCGGCTGGGGTAAACCAGTCATACCGTCGGGCCCTGCTGCCGACACTAACCTCGGATCGTGGGCTGGGGGAGGGGGGTGGTCATCAAGGCGCGGCTGGGGTAAATCAGTCATACTGTCGGGCCCTGCTGCCGACACTAACCTCGGATCGCACTTATGACTCGGAGGGTGTGTTGCGGGGTCTCCCGGCTGGACCCTTTAGCGCAAAAGGGCTAAGTTGTGTGAGTGTGAGTGTATGGGAGGCGTGTGAGATGCGCCTTGGCGGCAGTCACCCCCTTTCCTGGGGAATTCGGCCTAGTGTCTGTATCTGTATCTGTAAATGAGGAATGATCAATACACGTTCACATCCGTTAGACTTTGCACGTGTTCAACAGTTTAGGAAAAATTACGTATTTATTTTAAATTTACTGATGAATTTACTGATAAGCGCTCCTGGTTGTTTATTGTTCTCCTGATCTACAAGTCAATTTTCGGTGTTCTCATTCTGTGATCATATTTACACAGTTGATATATATTGTTTATTGCCAAAAAATTAAAAAACATAGTATACTGTAAGGGGGGAGTTGGATGTTTTTTCATAGAAAAAAATACGTGACTTCTAAATCATGTTTACTACGGAATCAAGACCGAACGAATACATGAAAGTAGTTGCTATTTGCACTTTTAAACCGTGTTCCTTATTATCATACGTGGTTTTCTAAAACTGTTGAAAAATTCACTGTGGACGAACTATTGAACTTGCTGTATGTATATGCAAGCTTGAATTACTATTGGAACAATCTTTACATATATGAAGTTTTTTTTTATATTGACGATATATGTTTTGCTAATGAGAAAATCAGGAAGAGAATATCAGGAATCATAAAGGCAAATCGGTACTCAACATATTATTAATTCTTGAGCAAAAAAGGTTTCGAATTGGACATTAACGCATCCATGAGGCAAACGGTACTTAGTCTGCGTTCGGTACGAGTCGGTCCCTGGTAGTACCCAGTAGGTGCCCAGAATAACGGAACTTAGTCTGCGTTCGGTACGAGTCGGTCCCTGGTAGTACCCAGAAGGTGCCCAGAATAACGGTACTTAGTCTACGTTCGGTACGAGTCGGTCCCTGGTAGTACCCAGTAGGTGCCCAGAATAACGGTACTTAGTCTGCGTAAGGTACGAGTCGGTCCCTAGTAGTACCCAGTAGGTGCCCAGATTAACGGTACTTAGTCTGAGTTCGGTACGAGTCGGTCCCTGGTAGTACCCAGTAGGTGCCCAGAATAACGGTACTTAGTCTGCATTCGGTACGAGTCGGTCCCTGGTAGTACCCAGTAGGTGCCAAGAATAACGGTACTTAGTCTGCGTTCGGTACGAGTCGGTCCCTGGTAGTACCCAGCAGGTGCCCAGAATAACGGTACTTAGTCTGCGTTCGGTACGAGTCGGCCCCTGGTAGTACCCAGTAGGTGCCCAGAATAACGGTACTTAGTCTGCGTTCGGTACGAGTCGGTCCCTGGTAGTACTGAGTAGGTGCCCGGAATACGGTACTTAGCCTGCGTTTGGTACGAGTCGGTCCCCGGTAGTACCCAGTAGGTGCCCAGAATAACGGTACTTAGTCTGCGTAAGGTACGAGTCGGTCCCTAGTTGTACCCAGTAGGTGCCCAGAATAACGGTACTTAGTCTGCGTTCGGTACGAGTCGGTCCCTGGTAGTACCCAGTAGGTGCCCAGAATAACGGTACTTAGTCTGCGTTCAGTACGAGTCGGTCCACGGTAGTACCCAGTAGGTTCGCAATTAATACGAGGTCGGTACCGATCAGTACCAAGTCGTTGCCTAGTCGGCATCCAGTCGAAGCCCAGTGGGTTCCCATTCATTATCCCAGCAGGTATCAAGTTGGTCTTTGGTCAGTACCCAATAGTTACTCAGTCGGTAGCTTATCAGCGCCCAGTAGGTGCCTGGTCAGCACCCAGTCTGTACCTAGTTAGAACCCACATGGCACCCAACCGGTACCCTGTCCGCATCGTATCAGTGAGCGTTGATGGTGTTTAAACTACATTCTTGTTTCAGAAGAACTAAAAAGAAATGCCCGATGACAAAACCCTTTTTTTGAAAGAGTCTAGAATTGCAAGAAAGAGGACCGATTGTGAATCAGTGGATCACCTGTCGCCCTCCTGTTCTCATCCCGTTAGTATCTAAGTTACCTTCCTCAAAACCCTGCTAACGAAAACAAACGCATGTTTGTGGATCCCTTTCGATTACGAGAGGCTTATTCCTTTCAGAGCTGAAATAGCCAGTCATTTCAGGACTTTCAATGATACGTTAACAGGATTACGAGAGGTTTATTCCTTTCAGAGCTGAAATGGCCAGTCATTTCAGGACTTTCAATGATACGTTAACAGGATTACGAGAGGTATATTCATATCAGAGCTGAATGGCCAGCCATTTCAGGACTTTCAATGATACGTTAACAGGATTACGAGAGGTATATTCATATCAGAGCTGAAATGGCCAGCCATTTTCATGACCTTCAATGATAGGTAAACAGCATAGGCGGGAGCTGGTAATGCACTTGGCAGGACGAAGAAGGAATGCAGTGATTTATTTGATCAGTGTGTGCTAACATGCAACTGTGAGACGGCATGCCGGTGTGTGCTAACACGCAACTGTGAGATGGTATGCCAGTGTGTGCTAACACGCAACTGTGAGATGGCATGCCGGTGTGTGCCAACACGCAACTGTGAGATGGCATGCCGGTGTGTGCTAACACGCAACTGTGAGATGGCATGCCAGTGTGTGCTAACACGCAACTGTGAGATGGCATGCCGGTGTGTGCTAACACGCAACTGTGAGATGGCATGCCGGTGTGTGCTAACACGCAACTGTGAGATGGCATG
>SDVV010038963.1:0-10678 GCA_016164225.1 Gammarus roeselii | reverse complement strand
CGAGTTATGAACTCCACAAATGAAATCCTCGTTGCAATCTGCTCTGGTGATGCGCTCGCTGCCTCGTCATTGTTAAGGCGATGGAGAGAATTACTATACGCATAGGCAGGATAGAGTTGTATGCCGTAACTTGTTCTTAGTTGTGTGCGGTAATTTTATAACTTTGTTCTGACTGTAACCCTAAAATAAGATGTCTCAATTGTAAAACTATGCCCATGTTGGTTGCCAATAAAGATTTTATTATTATTATTATTATTATTAACAGATCTAGAATACCCGTGAGGTTTGACCGTGAGTCTGTTGCACTAAGCGCGTGGCATCAAAACAATCGACATATCAACGAATCTACGGGTGCACCAGAAAAAATCGTCAAAGTGTCTCACCAGTGACGTTGTGTGAAAAAAAATGTAGATGATTCAGTATGAATAACTCAAAACATGTAAAAAGAGTTGAAAACACAACTGTAATACGCTTCCCGGGGATATCGTGGAATAAAACATGTGTTTCGGATTGAACCTTTATCAGAGGTGTTAGATATTAAGTTGCATGAGTGCTTCCCAAACATTGCCGTCCCGTGTATTGGTACCTGCTTTCATAGCTACGAATCGCAATACATTGCACACATACGATTATTTGCTTTGACACCCTCCGCAAAACGTGTGGAACAAATAATACATTAGTCTACGGATTTTCTTCCCATCATTTAACTATCTCTGTCACCAGTACTTAAATCCCAGCCAAAAATTGAGAACTGATTTCTAAATTGGAACTATACTTTTTATTTCACGGATTAGTGAGGCCATTTTTCAGAGATAAAGCGAGTGATCTCGTATCATTGATCTGTGTGTAGAAAACAAGAAAATATATTTGTATAATTTATTCCCAAGAAGATTGGTCAATGCTACTAGCAGTCAACGACAAAATCTGATTACATTCTGTTCAAGAATCCGGACAAGTTAGATCAATAAAGACTTGATGGGCCACCATTATTGGCTAATTCGTTCATCTATGTATGCGAAAATACATCGATGGGAATTCGTTCTATTATTCTGCCAGTGAGAAATGTTTCACGTGACTTAAAGAGAAAGCCATTTATACATCTATCTTCACTTTATGATCAGGAACAAAACTAAGAAAACAAAACGACCTGTGGATCATCACATAGTTCAAAGAAAAACGATGCGAGGCAAATCGTCTCTATCTACAGATTTTGTTGGAAGGTCTCAGTCGCCCACACAACCTACCCCTGCTAACGAAGGTCCCCGTCGCCCTCACATCTTACCCCTGCCAACAAAGGTCTCCGTCACCCTCACAACCTACCCCTGCTAACGAAGGTCCCCGTTCTCCACACAACCTAACCCTGCTAACAGTATCGATAAAACATGATTCGCTTCCAGGCTGACAGAGGAAGGGTTCTGCAAGCGTCATTATCCAGGGTGAATCAGGGGCGAGGCGTCGACACTCAATCAGAGGCGGGGCGTCGACACTCAATCAGAGGCGGAGCGTGGGCACTCAATCAGGGGCGGGGCGTGGGCACTCAATCAGGGGCGGGGAGTGGGCCAATCAGTGGCGGTCCAGAAGATGCGGGTTCATTAGCTGTGAGTCAGCGATGAGTGTGATTAGTGGTGGATCATCATTTGGGGGGATATGAATTCAATGGAAGAAATAAAAAATAATACAAAATATGCCTTTTTTTAAAGCCTCCCAACATCCTTTCAAAGTAGGCTTCAGCTTGTAACTTTTTCGCATAAGTAAAATATGGCAAACAACCTTTTCAATCAGTGGTGTTGAACTACAAAATTTCATCCTCAAATTCTAAGATGTTCGAAGCCCTGATCCAGATTCATTTCAGATACAGATACAAACACTAGGCTGAATCTCTTAGGAACGGGGGGGAGGGGAGTGGTCGACGACAAGGCACACCACACACTCCTCTCATAGATTCACACTCACAAAACAAATTCATTTTGCAAATTATGGGGTCCGGCCAGAACACCCCGCAACACACACTCTGTGTGATGACTGCGGTTCGAGGTCAGTGTCGGAAGCAGGGCCCAACAGTGTGACTGGTTTAACCCTGCACCGTTGGGATTAACAGATCCACCCCGCACTGTTTAGGTCAATTAGTTTATACCTTATCAACAAACTTTTTTTTTGTGTGTTTCCTCATTACATTTCATCACAGTGTGTTAAATCGTGTTATCATGTCTATCTCAGAGTTCTCCAGAGAATCGATTTTATTGAAAAAGCTCGCCATATTCAAACAAATAATGATAACTATAGGCGGTGTCTCTTGTGGTCGAGTTTGAACTCCAATACGTTTTGAATGGTAATCTACTTCAGTTGTATGGGAACTCTCGCATAGTTTGTTTTACTGCTGAATGATTTGTTGGTGAGACGGTCAAATGCAATTATTATCTTTTTATCTTTTCATATTTAACATTTTTTTTTATTGTGTCTGATGAGGATCACAGTCCGTGATCGAAATATAGCACGCTTTTACCTCTGTTAACTGAATTAGTAAAAGCAATGAAAAAATATCGATAATATTTTTATAGGTTGTCAGATTGTGAACTGAATTTTCGTACTGGGCGTTTAGAAACGGGATGGTCGTTGGTGGGGAGGGGGAGTAAGCCAGTTACACTGTCGGGCCATGCTGCCGACATTGACCTCGGACCGCACCCATGACTCGGACGGTGTGTTGCGGGGTCTCCCGGCCAGACCCTTTAGAGCAAAAGGGCTAAGTTGTGTGAGTGTTTGAGAGGAGTGTGTGGTGCGTCCTGCCGACGGTTATACCCGTTGCTCTAGGATTTTGGCCTAGTGTCTGTCTCTGTATCTGTATAACTACCATATTCTCTTATCTTGTACGTATAGGAGCCCGTTCGAATATCGGCTGATTTGAATGGCCCTGTGAGATGCTTTTATCGTGTGCATATGCAACCGATGATGATATCTATGCAGTTGATTTCAAAATTTGTAATTCGTACTGACGCACATTTTATGAGTTCGTGTTTTATACAATCCCATGTTAGACAATTTATTTTCTCGTTTTCTTTGCATCTTATAACTTAAAATAATTGTCAGTTAAATAATAATAACATAAATATTTTACTTATTTGTATAGAAATCAACCATTCAATGTGACGTTCGCCTTGGTTTTGATCGATGGAGAATGGGGGGTGTCCTCCAACAATATCTTTAGATTGGTGGGGGGATGTGAATGTAAAAAGTTATACTGCCATTACGTATACGCAAATATTTAATACGTTTTGTAGCAAATGTTGACTTCAAAATTGCTCACCTTGACGAAGACTTGGGTCGTATTAACTGTGTGGTGGGAAAGTTCTCCAACTTTTCATCCTGAAATCCATTCATGTATCTCTGACGCAATTCATCTGCCATCTATTCATGCTGAGTATCTTGCTTCTAGTCAGACGTTGCACCATAGAAATAACTAATCTTTTTTGCAGGTGGTTCCTGTCAGATGGCAAACATTTTTCCCGAAAATCATTCGGCTTTTCAATCGACGGCGTCCAGGAAGGGCTTTCTAATCTTTTCGTCGCATTTGCACATGAATTATAAAAGACTTTAACTGAGTGACTCCGTTCGATATGGAGGTGCTGGATGTTGTTTATGGTATTACGCTGGAAAATTAGGATCGCTCATAACGTACCATACAGTTTTACAAAGATTTGTTTACTGTCGCGCACATTTGTTTCACCAGAACCTTTTCACCAACCGCCACGAGAGATTATTTTTATTCAAAGGGGCTACTAGTGGTGGCGCCTCACCACTAGTAGCCCCTCTGGCACTCATTACGATGTGGGGAATGGATAAACCAACGTAATGCACTTTCGATAATTTCTATTCGGAGGAAAATAATTCGTAGATCATTCAATAATTGGTTTGATCTTAACAATTAAGCGGTGCTCGTACAGTAGAAAGTAGTGCTTGGGCGGGGAGATGCAACATTGTCACTTCTTCGCACATACAAGAATGACATACATTCATGAATTACCTACATCCATGAATGAACTACATACATGAATTACCTACATGCATGAATTACCTACATACATGAATTACCTACATACATGAATTACCTACATAGATGAATTACTTATGCATTTAGGGATGATTAATGCAGGATCGTTTGAAGCTTACTCGTTTTACACACGGAATAAAGAAAGGTTATTTCCTATCATTCCTTCGAGAGAAGAGAGCAGCTCTCAGATGGAGAAAGCAGCTCTTAGCAGCTCTCAGATAGAGAGAACAGCTCTCAGCAACTCTCAGATGGAGAGAGCAGCTCTCAGAAGCTCTCAGGAGAGAGCAGCTCCCAGCAGAATGAAGCGTTGGATTAGGTCTGAATATGAGAGTAGCTGGTAAGAACTAAGAGTAGCTGGTAAGGACTGAGAGTAGCTGGTAAGGACTGAGAGTAGCTGGTCAAGATTGATAGTAGCTGGCAAGGACTTAGAGTAGCTGGTATGGACTGAGAGCAGCTGGTAAGGACTAAGAGTAGCTGGTAAGGACTGAGAGAATCTGGTAAGGACTGAGAGTAGCTGGTAAGGACTGTGAGTAGCTGGTAAGGACTGAGAGTAGCTGGTAAGGACTGAGAGTGGCTGGTAATGACTGAGAGTAGCTGGTAAGGACTGAGAGTAGCTGGTAAGGACTGAGAGTAGCTGGTAAGGACTGAGAGTAGCTGGTAAAGACTTTGTCACTTCCGACCTTGACTAATTCATTAAACTTGATGTTCTAATCTCGAATACTCTTCCATAATCTCCCACTCAGCTGCAGAAGGGCTCTGTTTTATCAGAGGAAGTCGCCAGAATAAAGGAACTTGTGAGGGTCTCTCGAAAGAAGAATATTGCTAAAGTTTGGTGGCCACACTCTGGGAGATTGTCAGTGGTGGGGTTGACCCTCGGTTGCAGTTTACAGTCGGCACACGAACTTCATGCAGAAAGTCTGCGCCTGTAGCAAAAATACAGTCTCATAAATCGTAACGAAGATTTTCGAAACATAATTCAAATAGATACGACTACAAATGTTAACTAGCATTCTAAATGATTCATTCTGGTGAAAGATAAGGTTTAGGAAGGTAAGATGTAGTTGGTGAAAGGTGATGGTATTAAATATTCCTTAAGAACAATTAAAATAATGACATGATATATTTTCTGAAAAGAACGCTAATGAATATCGAAACAAAAATATTTGATTACATTTGTGAGAACTTATAGGAAAGAAAGGTCAAGGACATCGCTTAACCAAAAACACCTTTTGGAAGCGACCATTGCCAACATTTTCCCTTACTCTTCCGTCACCCGCCCGCGCCTGGAACCTACTGGGTCTGCTCTAGAGGGCTTAACAGAAGTGCTAATACTGACCTTATACAACCTTTCTGGAGACGACAATGGCCAGCATTTCCACAGCTCTTTCAATACCCTCCTTTGCTGCGCCCCTACTGGGACAGCCTCAGAGGGCTTAGCCAAGGAGGTAACGTCCACTTTATACTCTTGTTTTTGATCCCCCTTCGTAGATGCGAGATAATTATAGCGCCGTATTGCGGGCGACGAGTTCTCGCACAGGGCGATGGCAGAAGCATGAGTTCTCGGTGATAGCAGGCATGAGTTCTCGGTGATGGCAGGCATGAGTTTTCGGTGATGGCAGGCATGAGTTTTCGGTGATGGCAGGCCTGAGTTCTCGGTAATGACTGGCCTGAGTTCTCGGTGATGGCAGGCTTGAGTTCTCTGGGATGGCAGGCCTGAGTTTTCGGTGATGGCAGGGCTGAGTTCTCTGTGATGACAGGCGTGAGTTCTCGGTGATGGCAGGGCTGAGTTCTCTGTGATGACAGGCCTGAGTTCTCGGTGATGGCAGGGCTGAGTTCTCTGTGATGACAGGCGTGAGTTCTCGGTGATGGCAGGGCTGAGTTCTCTGTGATGACAGGCCTGAGTTCTCGGCAATAGAAGGCCTGAGTTCTCGGCGATGGCAGGCCTGAACGTGACTGATGCTGCTTGGGATTTACTCAGTGACAATAAGTAAAGAATACTTTAAGGCACTGATGAACATATCTCTCACCACAATAGATCATTATCGTCAAATTATCGAGCCCTATTATGAAAAAAAATACTTATACGAGTAGGGACAATGAATAAGTCTTTTGTCTAATAACCAGAGCAAATCAGAGAAATTTATTATTGATGATGAGATCATCACTAATCAACAAACGATTTCAAATGCTTTCAATAATTTTTCTTATAGTATACCTGATACACACACCATCTTTAACCATGTTGAGAAGACCAAAATATATACATTCAGAAATGGTTTAACAAGTAGTAGCGGCATTGGCTTAACAACATCTTAACCAAGGAAATTAAAGCGATCTATGAAAATATTGAAGCTCCCTTGACTTAATTCTTCAAAAGACCCCTTAATTTTTTTTTGTTGAGGCACTCCAAATCGCAAAAAAAAAATATCATTGTTCACAAATTGCAGCAAAACCGACGTATAGAATTGTCGACCAATATCAGCACTGCCCGTACAATGTAAAGTAATTCAAAACAATTTTATACCCATTTATTGTCCAATAGCCTACTTTGCCACAATCTATATGGTTTCCAGGCCTCCACGAATGCAGAGCGTCCGTGATTGAAATTACCTGGAGGTGTTATTGATGGGTTCGGTCAAGGGAAAGTCGCTGTAGCAACTTTTATGGACCTCAGCTAAGTCAGTTTCAGACAGGAAGAGTTGGTTAAGGAGTTTTCTTCTGTTAGAAACCCTCTAGTGAGTGGATAGAAACCACCTAGTGAGTTGATAGAAACCATCTAGTGAGTGGATAGAAACCACCTAGTGAGGGGATAGAAACCACCTAGTGAGGGGATAGAAACCACCTAGCGAGTGGATAGAAACCACCAAGTGAGGGGATATAAGCCACCGAGTGAGTGGATAGAAATCACCTAGTGAGAGGATAGAAACCACCTTGTTAGGGGATAGAAACCACCTAGTTAGTGGATAGAAACCACCTAGTTAGTGGATAGAAACCACCTAGTTAGTGGATAGAAACCACCTTGTTAGGGGATAGAAACCACCTAGTTAGTGGATAGAAACCACCTTGTTAGAGGACAGAAACCACCTAGTGAGTTGGGAAAAACAATCTTCTTTCAGTTCGCTTAATAAAGGAGAACAGACGGATCGGTCCTCGCACCTTTGCTATTCCTCATCTACACTAATGAAATTGTACGCACTAGCGAAAGGTTGTCCTTCGTGCACTCGACGAAAAACAAATGATACTATTATTAGCATGAATAATCAATTGATCCACGTTTGACACTGGTTCACTTCTAATAAGTTGACGACAACTATCGACAAGAAGTAGGATATGATGGTTTCCTCCGGTAAGATTCCCTTTCTTTATACAGAGGGTCTTAGAAGGGTCTTTCAATTGAAGGGTCCTTCAATTCCAAATGTAATAAAAAAGCTTTTGTGTGTTACAAGTAAACAAGAGATCAAACATGAACAATCTCGCCTCTTTTGTGGTCAAGAATAAACAAATTTCGAAACTGTCTAACAACTTCTGCAAAAAATCCTCGTATTACAACCTTATTTATTCCTTTCTCACCAACTGTAAAAATTGTCATGCTCTTACCTACAAAGCAAATCTAAGAGCTCTCTTAGACGTCACCACATTCAGCCACTCATTTGTCAAAGTGATGTTCTCACACTGGGTCACAAGTTTAACTTCTTCGTAGCAGTGTTTGTTTGCAAAGCATTGAATCGTTTAACTTAGATTGAGTGCTATTATTTCGCAGGAACATCACACAATGGAACTATTTTTCTTCCAATACACTGCTGCCTAAAATTGGACAGATATAAGAGCGGGTATAAGCAACTTTTTTTTCGTTATTCTATTTACCATGTTAAACATTTGCTATTTCATCAGTATCTTTTCTGTTCCGATGTGATTTTTTTTCTTCCTGTTTCCTCGTACATCTAGGACCCTGTTCAATCATTAGACTCAAAGATTAGTGAGTTGGATTCTAAACATTTCATGAGTAAGTGTTATACAGAATCCCGTGTTGCCATTGTCTCTGATGAGATCGCTGCTCAATGGGCCTTTCATTGTTAATGTACAAAGTTTGTAAAAAGGTTTTTGTATATAGATTGTTTTCCTCGTATATGTGAACTTTTGCCAACAATTCCTAAAAAAAATTATTGATAATTGTGCGTTGGAACGGCTTCGTGACGTCTATAGTTTTGTCTGCGGCAATAATAATCGACCTGACGCAGGTTCCAACCTTGGTGCAGCTCCTCCCCTGTTGTGGTGCTGCTCCTCCCTTGCTGTGGTGTTGCTCCTCCCATGCTGTGGAGCTGCTCCTCCCTTGCTGTGGTGCTGCTCCTCCCTTGCTGTGGTGTTGCTCCTCCCTTGCTGTGGAGCTGCTCCTCCCTTGCTGTGGTGCTGCTCCTCCCTTGCTGTGGTGTTGCTTCTCCCTTGCTGTGGAGATGCTCCTCCCTTGCTGTGGTGCTGCTCCTCCCTTGCTGTGGTGCTGCTGCTCACTTGCTGTGGTGCTGCTCCTCACTTGCTGTGGTGCTGCTCCTCCCATGCTGTGGTGCTGCTTCTCACTTGCTGTGGTGCTGCTTCTCACTTGCTCTGGTGCTGCTCCTCCCTTGCTGTGGTGCTGCTCCTCCCTTGCTATAGTGCTGCTCCTCCCTTGCTATAGTGCTGCTCCTCACATGCTGTGGTGCTGCTCCTACCATGCTATGTCGCTGTCAGCCATGAATAAATAATTAACTCAATAAACAGATTTCCTGTTCGTCCTCTGCCATCAATGATCTGTAGCGATTTAGAAGCAGGGAATAACTTCTTATCGAATCTTCAATTCAGAGATTGGGCAATCAATGCAAGATCATGATGCTCAATTGATATAGTTCAATGCTGTTCTTTTCAGGCAACCTACTTTTGTTTGAGTTGTGATGATCAATCTAATTTCTGGGTTTGGTTTCTGTTTGGTTCCTGAAACTCCTCCAACACGAATTTGTGCTCCCTCATATTAATTTTAATTTCACCGACACATAAATATCTTCTAGAGAACATAATGGAGGCTCCTCCACCTGTTCGGAACACACGAATACATTCAGCTACAGGATGCGGAACCATAACAATCAACTTCTACTCACCTAGTAGCTCTCCCTCGCTTCCAGTGACTGAGTCGATCGATTCCTCCAACTCAGTCACCGGAAAAGCTCTCCTGAGCCCTGTCGTCCTCCGGCCCAGGACATCTTCCTTCCGTTTATGCTCCAACACTATCCAACCTATGGATTCTCGATCCACAGGTAAGTCAGGGCTACTAAGACCGGGTTAATTTGCTTCAGATGGCAGCCAAGTTAAGATATCAAATGCGAAGGTTTAATCGCACGCTGTACGCTGATGTGAACGAGTGATCGCTGAATCCAATCTTCGAAGGATAGCGGAGCTATATTGTGAAGAAATAATGTCGTTCCAGTTTATTCAATCGCAATCTGTTCGAATCTAGAAGGATTCATGGACACAGTCCCAGGGAAGAGGAGCTCTGAGGGATGCTCTGACTTTGGGTCGACAGCTAAAGCACTGGGAAGAGAGGCTCTGAAGCAAACTAGAGAGGCTCTGAAGCAAACTAGAGATGCTCTGAAGCAAACTAGAGAGGCTCTGAAGCAAACTAGAGAGACTCTGAAGCAAACCAGAGAGGCTCTGATGCAAACTAGAGAGGCTCTGAAGCAAACTAGAGAGGCTCTGAAGCAAACTAGAGAGGCTCTGACGCAAACTCAAGAAATGTGGGCTTTGTGAGTGACCAAGACGTGTCTGGTCATCCGTTAATTTAGGAGCTATTTCTTGAAATGGTAATGCGGTTAACACTTCTACAAAAATTGAAATTCATGTGGATTTCTTACAAGATCGTATAAAAAATCGATACTTTTCCGTTTAAGGGTCCGATGAATTCCTTTCCTGCTTGCAAATAATCTAAGAAAATAAGTTTATGAACAGCCTAAAAAAAATCTTATGACTTTATTTCACATTTTCTCTTTCTGTGGAGATTTTCATTAGTTGCACTTGATTTCAACGCGTTAGAAGCCCAGAAACAGATCATAGAGAACCCGAACCTAGTATAATCGTTTCAGGATTCAATAGCATTTTGTTACCTTATGCAAGACCATGCAGTCCACCAAAAAAAGGCTTATAAAGCGTGATGATTTTTTTTGTGTGTTTTGAGGAAGGCTACCTAAGACCACGACTGCTTCTGTGAGTTACTGGAATATACAATCGAGGAGAACCTTCTAAGATCGCGAGAGCTTCTGTGAGTCGCGGTGAATAACTGTGGAGAGCCATCTAAGATCACGAGAGCTTCTGTGAGTCGCGGTGAATAACTGTTTAGAGCCATCTAAGATCACGAGAGCTACTGTGAGTCGCGATCAATAACTAAGGAAAGCCATCTGAGATCACGATAGCTTCTGTGAGTCGCGATGAATAACTAAGGAGAGCCATTTAAAAGATCACGATAGCTTCTGTGAATCGCGGTGAATAACTGAGGAGAGCCATCTAAGATCACGAGAGCTTCTGTGAGTCGCGGTGAATAACTGAGGAGAGCCATCTAAGATCACGAGAGCTTCTGTGAGTCGCGGTGAATAACTGAGGAGAGCCATCTAAGAT
>SDVV010038962.1:0-10679 GCA_016164225.1 Gammarus roeselii | reverse complement strand
TCAGCAGGTTTAGTATTTCCTGGATGTTCTTGGTCAACTCGTCGATGCGGCCGTCTCTCCGGTCGTCGTCCTCCGAGGTGGTGCTGGTCATCTTGGCGAGGCTGATGTTCTTGGCAGATGTAGTCTTGGTCTCCAGTTTTCTGGAGGGGATGCTGGTCCCTCCCGAATGGAGTTTCTTCAGACTCCCCATTGGCCCCTGGTTCGCGCCAGGGGCCAGGGAGTTAACTTTAGAGGCCTCTTGACCGGCTTTACAGAGTTTACTTTAATTTAGATTTATAGAGATAATGCAAGCAAACGTGCGGCTTAAGGTCCCAGCACAAACTAGGGACCAGCCTGTACAGTTATTATGTGGCATGGGAGCGTTAAGACACAAATTCCACAGAGACGTGTACTGCACGGTGTCTCAACACGAGTCATCTCACGCTACACGTAAGCGAATATTAATGCGGATCCGAAATCTTTAGCTTGCTTTCAATATTAAAAAAGCTCAGTACTAATAAAAAAAAAAGGTTTTATATTGACGATTCAATCAAGATTTTGAAAGAGACTGTACCAGTCAGCATTTACAAATGAAAGTCTATTATCTCTGAAATCTTGGTTGAAATCTGCCTGTTCAGCCCTCAGGTAGGATTAGATCGAGATTAGATTTAGGGTCCTTCTCCACCGGAATCGGGTGGGTTTGCTTCCGATTTTGATTTGATTTGATTAGATTTTGATTTAATCCTCATTTCCACCAGAGCCTCAACGTGAGACATAATAGGCTCCCGCGTCGGGCGCGACCGTCGTTGATTCAGGTAAGTTCGCACGGCCTCGCGTACGAAAATATTAGTCATGTCAAGATCAAGTCTGTGCATATTTCAATTGTAGCATAAAGAGTTAACGCGTATCTTCGTAAAATGTTATTTCAGTGCGTAATGAGGTGGGGAGACCACCTCACTTGCACAGGTGTTTGGGGTTTAGACAGCTTCGTATGGTCCGGTGTGTTTCCGAAAGCGATCAACTTTTTACGGTAGGCTGGGATTTGCCTCCGAATGACCGCTGTGAAAGACACTTCAGTTTGCAGAGCAAACATTGGGCCACAATTTGATGCTGTGGAAAACTATACTTCGGTACAGTGGAACGATCAAGTCCAGAGACTGAATCTAACATTCGCATATCACTCACAAAGTTTCATGCCGTCACTCCAATAATATTTTCTACTGTATCCGCTGAAAGAAAACTTTTCAAATAAGATGCAAAACTATAATAAATCATGATTCACGATCAGTTTATTAACGAAGAAGTTACGAAACCGTTCACGAGTTTATGCTTTAAACAGCATTGGAAAAAAAAAGAGCTCAACTTCGGTATTCATTCATCATTTGCTTCCATGTTCCACCGGAGTCCCAACGCGAAGTTAATGCAGACTCCCCCGTAGGGTGGTCGATGAGTGGTGAAGTAGGTGCAGCGTAGATTAAGAGTAGATTAAAATTAGATTCGGAGCAGTTTAAACGCAGTCACAGTGGGTTTAAACACAGTTGGAGTTGGTCTATCGAAGAAACCAAGTAAATTAGACATGGGCACCAAGCAAATTTGATGCGGCTAATGAGAAAATTTGACCGATGTAAATTAAATTTAACGATTTTAAAGGAGTAACTAACGCGGGTACAGAGTAGACCTCAAAGTAAGTTTGACGAAACTACAAAGATAATTTGGCAGATAAAACTTATATCCAACTTAACAGAGTAACTCTAACCAGGGTACAGATTAGGCCTAGCACATACAAATCGTACTAAGCAGCGGATACGAAGTGAGTTTAACATATAAAATATGCAGAGCAGGTTCATTGCAGACGCAGTTGCTCCCACGTAGAGGAGTGGTAGCAGCTCCCTCCGTTCTCCGCCGGAGCTCCAACGTGTAGTCGCCGAGGGCTTCTTCTAGTGACACGACGGTCCGGTGATTCTGCGCAGCTGTGTGCACGAAGTCAAAGTAAAAATTTTCAATTAGTGCGCAGGGAGGACAGAGAATTCGGGATCGGAGATGATTCAGACCTCGCTACCTCTACACTACCTCGTAGAGGCCTGTGTGTTTTCCAAAAGCGATCAGTTTTTTCCGGTGTTCCGTTTCTGTTAGCAGGCGTTGTAGGTTGCACGGGGGGCTCAAGAAGGCTCGTCGGGCTGCTGCGAGTGCATCGCAGCATGTCTATGTCCATGTCTACGTCCATTAAGTGGTTGGGAGTTATCCACGTATGTCCCGTGCGTAGACGGTTGATGAACACTTGGTCTCTATTAGAAAACCTGGTGTCCCACTCTCCCACGGATGGTTTAACTGCAAGCATCTTTTGTCCACTTTGTTGCCAAGAGTCGTTCCATCGTGTTGTGATGCGCGAGTTGATGACTGGGAACCAGTCTCGGTAATGTATAGAGATGAATTGTTCCTGCTGGGTAGACATCCGTTTAGCGAGGTAATCTGCGCGTTAGTTTCCTCTTATTCCTGCGTGTCCAGGGATCCAGCAGAACTCGACCGCCTGGCTCGCCTCGGACATTGTGAATAGGTTGTGTTGCATTTTTCTAAGAGCAGGGTGATCAAAGTGCTGAGTTTTCAGCTGGGTGAGAACGCTTCGACTATCTGAAAATATAACAGTTTTAGAGTGGCGGTCGCTTTATGCAACGGAGATGGCCAGTTCGAGTGAGTGTTGCTCTGCAGAAAATATAAAGGCCTCGGGGGTACGGTGGCCGAACGAGAGGTCCCCTCGCCCATAGCGGCGGCTCCCACTTCGTCCGATGTTTTCGAGCAGTCAATGTATATATGGCGGTGCTCTGAGTACTGTTCATCGAGTAGTCGTATGAATTCTCGGCGGTATGTGTTGGTTGGGGTTGTTGCTTTGGGGTACGTCTGCAGATCTAGGTTGACCAGTGGTGGGCTGATCATCCACGTTGGTGTGTTGATTTGAAGAATTCGATAGGAGAATGAAGGCTTGATTGTTTTGCGTCTGATGTTCAGCGAGGTCAGTAAGTTATCCACGCGGAGAGAGAAGGGTGGGCATATGTTCTTTTTAGCCGCAATGAGGCGTTTATCAAGGATGTTGGTGACGTCACTGAGTGCTGGGTTTTTGATGTAGCTCCTTGTCTTGAAATTGTACTGTAGTGAGAGTTTGTCTTTCCGGAGCGGAAGAGAAAGTTCTTTAGCAAGCACGTTCAGGGATTCGATGGGCGTGGAACGGAACGCACCGGTTGTGATACGTGGGGCATTATTTACTATGAGAGAGGTTCTAGGGTGGTTTTGACTGCTGAACCGTAAAAAAATTGCTATCAAGTCCATGCGCGAGCGTATTATTCTTCCGAATAACGTCATGCCGGTATCCATATCGGCTCCGAATTAAGGATGTTACGGAGAGGATGAGTCCGGTTGCTTTTTTGCAGCAGGTCTCCAGAGCCGCAATATGAGGTCGCCATGTGAGTTTAGTGTCCCACACAATACCGAGGAATCCTATTGATTTTTCGTATACCAGCGGACGTCTCTCAAATAGTGTAACCTTAGTTTTGGTGGCGCAAAAGGGGATGGCTAGATATTTTGGTGGAGTAGGGAATTTGTATTTTAATATTAGGGCTGTGGTAGTCTCTACTTTGTGTGATCTTCGGTGCGACCTTTGCTTCGACAACGCAGTCCTCGTTTTGGAAGAGTCCAGTGATAAACTCCTCGATTTCCTCCTTCGGAATATCTTCAACGTAGATCAAACCTGAAGTTTCAGAGACAGTCGAGAGTGGCACTATTTTACATGACTTTCCACAGAGTGTTTTCGGAGAGAATCTTGTCCCATTGAAGTTTTGTGTCTACTCTAATCAAAGCATTCGTCGCCGCTGGTGGTGACGCTCATGACTGGGCGGCCAGTGAAAGAGCCCAGCTCTTTTCAACGAGTGTATGGACAAATATCCGGTCTGCCGTTGGCGACGAACGTGATCTTCAGGCGTTCGGGTAAGGTAGTTGTTGAACAACTTTTGTTTATTGGATGGAGTGTATTGCTTCCTCCTTGCAGCCCTTTCAGCTCTGTTGGTTTTTGAGTGAGGTAAAGAGTGGTCGAAGTTGTCGTCAGACGTAGATGTGGAGGTACTTCAGTTCGTTTGTTCGTGGATATGGAGGTGGAGGTACTAGTTCGTGGATATGTAGAGGAGGTACTTGTATCAGTCTACGACAGTCTCGTTAGACGGTCGTCAATTGTGCTAGGTTCTGCGGCGAAAACTTTTGCTTCCTGTTCAGAGAGGCCAGTCGCTCGGCTTAGCAGATTCAATATTTCCTGGACGTTCTTGGTCAACTCGTCGATGCGGCCGTCCCTTCGGTCGTCTTCCGACAAGGTGGCGCTGGTCATCTTGGCGAGGCTGATGTTCTTGACAGTTGAATTTTTTCGTCTTCGGTGCTCTGGAGGGGATGCTGGTCCCTCCTATATGGAGTTTCTTTCTACTCTCCATCAGCCCCCTGGTTCGCGCCAGGAATCAGGGAGTTGACTCAAGAGGCCTCGTGACTGGCTTCACTTATATTAATTTTAATTAACGTTAATTTTAAAGTATCTCTAACAATGCCAGCAAACGTGCGGTTCAAGGTCCCAGCACTAACTATGGACCAGCCTGTACAGTTGGTAATCGGTACGGGAACAAATTCCTCCAAGCACAAGGAGCGTGAACGCTTATGCTTCCAGTCTGAGTTTAAAAATCAAGAACGTCTAGCAGGTCTAATTTACCCATTAATAAATCATCCCAGAAGAGATCATCCTTCGAAGAACAAGAATCTTGAGTTTTAATTAGGAAAAAATTATAAATCGAATTGAAATTCTTCAAAAGTTTAATAGGCAGATCATCGAATGCAGAGCAATATACTGAGCATGTTTACTTAAAATCATCTGTCTGATAAAAGCTGCAACAGAACGCGGAAACCCCTTGTATCTATCCTGCAAGGCGATTGCCTGCAGAAGAGGATCTATTAAAAAATTAGAAAAAAGAAGCCACATCACCTACACATAAGTCGCCTGGTAAGAAATGATCACACGAGAGTCTGAGAAATGCTTCACGACACAGGCAATGCAGGTAAAGAGCAGGAGACGAAACGAAAACTACCTGAAGAAGTTTGAAGAAGCTACATCAAACCCCTTTTTCTTTCAGATTAAACACACAAAGGTAAAATTATTTTACAGAGAAAAGAATTATAATATAATAAAGTTGCCTGGAGCCAATCTATGCGACCTAAGCTCCGCAGCCATCGGTGCTCAAAACGCTTAAACCTTAAAAATTCCATGGAAATAATCCAGTCTGTCGACGTGTCCAAGGCTCCTTAGAACTTCCCATTCCGAAGTAGGTGGATAAACTTGCGTCGACAAGTTTGACGAGTCATAACTCTTCGATTTGTCGAGAACATGAAAATTTTCAGCGTCGATACTAGTAAAAATTACCGCATTGCACCATAAAACCTCATTTCTATCACATTGTTGGCCGCCTCCTCCAGAGTCGCAAGTTCTTCTGCAGAGATCTCGGTCCACGAAGATGCGTCCCTGATAATCACACGCACTAATGTCTCCAAGTAGGTCATGCAATCATGTCTCACGACGAAGCTTCTACCATTGAACTCCTCGAGGTAGAACTCTAAATTCATTTTTTTCATTTCGTGGTACCTCGAGAACTTATGAGTTGCTATTAGCGTTTTCAGTTGCGCTATCCTGGCTAAATTAGTTAATGTAAGCTCGAAGTTTTGGTTTAAATTGCAGTCTATGCAGGTCTCGAATTTGGCGCATATTACTTTTAAAGCCTCGCTAGCCAACTCCAGAAAACTCTTCAACTCTGTGAGAGAAGCGTTGCTCAGAATAGGATTCAAACGCAACAGAGGCGGGCGTTTGTCATAAGTAATACCAATTTGGAACACTAGTTCTGCCAGTCTGCTCAGAAAATCTGTAATAGAAAGTACACTGCAGGTGAGCGAAAAATCTTCCAGCCTTGACAGACACGCTGGCAGGGTTGCAGTGTAGTCTTCATAGCATGGGTAGCCTCCGTAGCTTGCGTAGACTTTCTGCAAGAAATTATGAACTACATGAGAGCGAGGATCAAGAAAAAAGTCAAATAATGATCAAAATTTCAACGATTGTAAGAATCTGGCAAGATAAATTACGTGGGTTATTGAACAAAAAAAGTATTCCAGTCAATTTTGATGAGGAAAATGTCATACAAGACTCGGTTCCAGGACATTTATGTCGATTCTCAAAATCTTGTTACAAACTCCTTAAAAGCTAGAAAGTGCGCGCTTAGTTAGCAGTGAAACGAGCAGAGTTTGATTTAATCCTCAGTTCCGCAGAGCCTCAACGCAAGTCATAATAGGCTCCCCCGTAAGGCTCGATCATGGATTCCAGTTGGCTCGCACGCCTCAGTGTGCGAAAAACAACGCTGTTTAAAGTTTTCAAAATTTGACAATTTCAGCAATGTCAGACGCACGTTGGTGCGCATAATAAGAACGCTTGGACGAAACTGACCTCTCCTTCAAATAATTTAGAATTTCAAGAGTAATATGCACGCACGCTGGTGCGTACAGGTAGCATCGTCGAGACTAGTACAAGGTTTACGGCTACACTGACAAAGTCAGCTTCGACAGCAACGCAACACAATGCTTACAGCTACGCGGTTTAGTTAAGTAGAGGTGCAATTTAGTTATTCAGTCAAGATAAAGACTCTGACGAAACTAATCCCTGCCTCCAACCACTCAGAACTCCACGAGTAGTATGCACGCGCACCAGTGCGCACAGATAGTATTGTCGAAATTGGTACAAGGTCCATGGTTTCACGAATTTGATCAACTCCAACCGCAACGCGACCTAAGGCTTACAGCTACGCAGTCCAGGTCAATCCCAGGAACTACACATGTTCCATGCACGCGCGAGAGAGCACAGACAGAAGAAAAAACACCTTTTCACAATATCACTAAAACTCCCGCACAAATTCACTAGCATTATTTTACATGACAAAATTGTGGCTCGTGAAGAAGTAAGGGCAGGTTAGTCACGGGCAGAAAATCTGCTCGGATTATTGATTCCGCCCTCATTGTTCAAGAGGATACGATGAGGGGGTCAGGTCCCTTTGATCCCAATTGAGCACGACAAATCCCGGCGGGTAACCCAAGTCCCCCGGGTCTTCCAGAGCTCCCCGGGTTCCTCGAGACCCCTCGTCTCTGCTCATCTCGGCTCGTCTCTAATCATTTCTGCCAGTCTCGGCTCGTCGCGACCAACTAGACTCCTCAATATGTTAAGACGGATCTCGACGCACCTCGACCAGCCTCGACGCGACCCTCGCTCTCTGTGTCCGTAATCCGCGGACTGTCATATCCAGTTGTTCTACTCAAGCATTTTCCATATATTTTTCTGTGTATGGATTTACACGGTGGGGAGAGGGAAGCAGGAGTCCCAGGGTTCAGAGGGGCCTCCAGCGGGTTCCAAAGTTCATTAGGGGGAATGGGGAGCTCAAAGAGCCTCAAGCGTGTCTCAAAGGGCCCCGGAAGAGACCAAGTGGGCCCCCCCCCAAATCCTCCTGGCCTTCCAAGTCCCCCGAGTTCCCGAAACCCCCAGTCCTGAGTCCCGCGGGTCCCACGAGTGCCCCCCCCGGGTCACCTAGTCTCGACCAGTCTCGTTTCGTCTAGTCTTCATACGCCTCAACCTGCCTCTACTCGCCTCGTCCCCTCCACTCACAGTAACAGTCAAGACTTCCTCTCTATAAGATCAACATTAACAATATTTCACCATTTAGCCATCAAAACGCCTAGCTGTGCTTGGACATTTATTAGGCGCCCGGAGCGCAAATTCTCCCACCGTAGGTTGGACTAGACTAACACACAGCTTAGTCCACCAAGGGCCTCTGCGGGCGTCCAACGATACATAATTTTACAATAATCCAAAATTTATCACCATGAAAAAAGTGCACAGCTAAATAATAGAGCCCACGAAATAAGAAATAATAAAATACTAAAATAAAGTGTTAATGATCCATAAAATAATATCGTCCATCCACCCCAAGGCGTGACCCGGGATCCAGTGGAATTCCACAGCTTGAACTGCCTCAGACATATGGCCGTGTTGTACTTTTCACTGCGCGGGGTGTGTACAGGGCCGAATTTTAGGACTAGTAAGAGCCCTCGTACGGTCAGAAGATTACGTATTTTTCGTGTATTACAATTCAATCTTCAACCACTTGATTGAAGGATACTTAAAGCTTCAAGGAAACTTGAAGGACACCTCAAGGACACTGCTTATCACACTTTTTATCCAAGCTCGCGGCTAGTTGTTGAGCAGCCTTCATCATGGAGTTTGTCCTTCCCACTGCAATAAAGACCACTCCTTCGACGCCTCAGTTTGTTACAAATTGTGGAAGACACTTTCCATTTCACGGCAGAACTCAGACCTTTGTAAAAATTTAACCTACATGATACTGTATCAAATAATACTGCAGATTTACAAACATCCAACTGGTTTTGAACAGATGAAATTCTTGGGAGTAATCTGCTAGCAGACCAATTAAATGACTCCCTATTCGAGAAGATTGTAAATGGTGAGGAAAAGATCGTCCGAGCGAGCCTTTTCACTCTAGAGGCGAGCCGAGTGACCAGGAATTATGGATACAAAAGTTTGAAAGTTTTGCACTTCACGCACGATTTAGTCATATTGAGTTGGATAGAAAAAACTTCCAGCTGAAGCGGTCAACAGAAACACAATCTTAGCGTATAAGTCACGGCTTGATAAATTCTACAAAGCAGTCTCCTATCTTGACGCTTTAAAAACATTGACATCACATGATGCGCGGTTACGCTTTCCATTTCAGAACCAATCCTCTTTCTATCAAAAGGCCAGCTAGTTAGGGCTAATAGGCCTGTCGTCTTATACTTGTTGACACTCTTATACACGTTAGGCAGCTAGTGGCTAGTAGATAACCTCTGGAAACCAATGATGGCCTAGTCGTAAATAGAATCTGACTTTTATTACAGTTCTTACTAGCCTTTTCACGAAAATCTACTACGTAAGATGCCAAAATCTATTACACATTTCACCATTTAGTCGAAACTTTCACAGCCACAAGTAGATGTAAAAAGTACCTTGTACATTACATTTAAATACTTACTTATACATTCAGATACATACATTTGCTAACGCGAATATATATAAAAAATTGGAACAGCTTCCTATGTTACTAAAACATGTATAACTACACTGATGAACTAAATTAATTTGGGAAATTCTTAGATAGAAGGAAATCAAATTCAATGTTGACATTGATGGGAATCTGAACTTCGGGTCATCATCCGGGATAATGACAAGCGATCCTTTCAAAACTATCGAGTCCAATTCATCGATGAGCCAGATCGGACATTAATGGATCAGGGAACCATTATCGCAACGAATATCTCGACAGGTGAAATAACTCCACGATAGCCCTACACGGCATCTCGTGTGCGGGGAACAATGGAGATGCCTCCCAACAGGCCAGCTTCCATTTGAAGTGTCTTACCTCGGCACTGCTCGCAGTCTTCTCTTGGCAGCCCCACCCTCATCAATGAAATTTAGCAAAAATTCAGAGGCTTTCAGGATGAGCCTCGTTTCAATGTCATAATTGCGCTTAACGACCGTATATTGCTTTCCGCATCGGCTTCACTCGAGACTTGCTCTTTACACATGTTATTCTAGCACAATGATTTGCTCAGTCAACCGGTAATCATCAATAGAATTTTGTTTACCTCCATCTATAACAATTACTGGGTAATAAGGGCGAAAAAGTGCCCACAGATCCGCCCCTAATGATTGGCAGATGACCCATGCTCAATTTTCAGTTGGCCTTTGTTTAACATAGTGACCTAATTTCATTTATATATATAACACGATACACATTCAAGGAAGTGGTTAGGAGGCGGCTAACTATACCCTGAAATTACTCACATTCGGATATGGTGGAAGTCGCCCCCGCCTTGCGAAATCGTTCAAAACATATTCAAAAAATTCACCCTTCATGATGTCGAAGAAAACCATTTTCACTCTAGCTACCACGATGAGCTTGGGTAAGGTTTATAATAAAAGCCTGGAAAAAAATCATCCGACTGCATCGATTAATGAAAACTTTCATAGCTGTAAAATTCAAATAGCAGGAAAGTAAAGTTTTCTAGTAGCAGATTAAGCAACGTCACACATCTATATGAGACTGTCATACGAACTTCGAATTCATCAGTTTCAGAATTAGAGGCACTTTTGAAAACTAAGAATTTGGACACTCATGATTATCAGAGGTCAGCACAACCCACTCACTGGTCATTTCTTTGTAGGGTCAGCCATTGGTTTATGGTCAGCTTATGAGTCTGAAGAGTAAACTTGAGACATGTTGAGCCAGAGTCGAACACAAATAGTTTAAATCCATCTCAGCGTGAATTTACGAATCGGACATCACCTTCACTCTTGACGCGTGGGCATGATCGATTAAGGTATTACAGGGAGTCACCTACGATCTTCTACAGAGGTGTACCTCAAAATTTCTCCATCCACTGAATAATTTAGTATACTCAGAAAAAAAGCAAGGGCTACGAACGGCTGGTAACGGGTTCGAGACATTAGACTTTAGTCACGATAACCAAGGCTCTTGATGGAATGAGGTTAGACTCGTTTGAACAAAACTAGGAGTCAGAAGAAAAACCATCGT
>SDVV010038960.1:0-10679 GCA_016164225.1 Gammarus roeselii | reverse complement strand
CAAATGAACACAGTATCAAACGTTACACATGATGATGTATTGACCATCAAAGACACATGTGAAGGAACCCATACATCGATGAGTTAAAAAAAACATATTTTATGAACAATTACTATAGTTGCATATGTTAAAGAAAAAAAAAAGAGAACATTTTCAGAAAGTAATAATCCAGTATCAAATAATAAAATAAAGCATTAGGTTTTGCCATTTTACAAATTATTTCAAGACGAATTTAAATATTAGCCCTTCACAAAATATTATCAAAATCGCGGAAAATGCTCTAGATTACCAATAACATAATATTGAAATAAGTGAAATGAAACATTTTCCTAATTGATTTTAGAAACGTTGAAAACACGTTAAATGTAAACTTAAATTAAAATAGCTCGTTCGTTACCAGGAATGTTTCGTCGCCTTACAAGTTAATTAATGTTAGAACAATTAAACAAAGGTTCATAGAGCGAGTGACTGGTGAAGCAACAGCCACGGTACAACTGTTCCTCCAAACAAAAAGGCACTGTGTCAAAACTCAAAGGTAAATTGCACACCGAGCACAGACAATGTTAAGATGTTCAGTGTACTGTTTGGCAGGCGAATAAACAGCCTTAAATAGAAACGTATTAGTTATGTTTAGGTGTGAAAGAGAAACGTTTAAGCCAAGCCCACAATTGGTTACAGATAAACTGTTGACGTGGTCACAGAGGGTTATAGTTTTTACCATCGGTGGGAGAGATCATGAGTAAGCCGCACCCACGTATAGTGGAGTGATCTGTGTTAAAACACGTACACGAATCAGAGAAAATAATATGTAATTTCATCTCTCATTTGCGATGTGAATTAGACACGGGTCGACCCATAAGTGGGAGGAGCGAACTCAATGATCTCCGCCCAAAAGGGGAGGAGGCAACTTGCTGAAGCCAAATCCAAGCAGGGTGAAGAACAGGGGACGACCGGCCATGGATGATCTTTCAAAATTATATTATACATTTTTGCAATTGACAAGGCTAAAAAATTGTCCAGATAACTTCTGATCAATTATTTATACGCAAATTTAAATTGATTTGTAAGCAGATGCTGCAGTCGCTATGTGATGTCAGTACATGCATTAGAGCTGTAAGGTGCTTAACATGCTCATGCATGACTACATAGATAGTTATGGCTTCTCCATGCACGATCTCTTGACGAGTGGACTCGTTGATGCTAATATCATTCATTTGACTGTTGATCGAGAAACTAAGTTCAATTCAGTAGGCCTCCACATTCACAGGATCGTAGTAAGCCAAGACATTGACAGTTTCTTCCACATCGACAGTTTCGAACTTCTTCTCAGGGATTTTTGGCACTGTTGGTTTATTGAGACCGTTCTTGTAATCCAAGGAGAAGGTGAAGGAGGCACAAGGACCCGGTGGAAGCTTGGTCTTGTCTCCAACGGTGAAGAAATCTTCGTACTCTTCGAACCTCCTTATCACAATGGTCACTTCAATTTGGCGTTTCCCTTGAAGGAACAAAACCTCGACTTTTGACATCTTTGCAGGACCAACTATTCCCTCATGAACTTTGGGTTTCAAGGACCTTGGCTTGCACTTCTTTCCGGGTAGACCCTCTTTGACTACCTGATCGCAGTACTCTTCCATGATGTCACGTGTCGCTATTCGAACAATTCTTTCCTTCCTGAGGGTAATTTCAGGAAGGGGTTCGCGCATTTTCTTCTCCTTTTTCACCGGAGCAGCTTTCACGGGGGTTGCCTTGAGCATGGATCTCCACATGTTGGCGGACATCAAAGGTTTGGGTTTGAAGGCACCAACAGTCCGCAGAGAAGCCCCCGAGGCCACATGTCGAGCGGTTGGTTTCAATGCAATCATCTGCCCTCCTAGTCGGAAACAGTTCCGTCCTACTGACGAAAAACTCGTGTCCTTCCATGCCGGTCGTTTCCTGAACAAAGGGGTTGGGCGAAGCAAACTGCGGATAGACACGGAAGGGTCCGGAGACCGAGACCGCATTGAGACTACCTTTTGCTTCATGATGTACTCGTTAGCCTTCAAGGCTTGGGCTTGAGCTGGGGTGACAGGAACGAGTTGAGGCTCGCGGACTCCGGTGCAGATGTCTTCTTGGAGTTTAAGATGGCTGTAAGTTCCCGCGCCGAACTCGTTGAGGATTTTGATTGAAGGTTGAATCAACGGAAGCGTCCGGTAGGGCTGGAGCAGAATGGCAAATGGTAGGGCAAAACAGAAAGTTTTCGTTAGGATCACAGACATTTGCTGAACCTACCTTAGGCCTGGCATTTTCAATTGTTCTAGAAAATTAAGTCTGAGAACAATTCTATGTTGGATAGAGTAAAAGATTAAAAAAATCAAGGAGGAAAATATAGTGTTCATTTTTCGAAAAGAAAAAAAATCCATTCTGTGGTCTTGGACTTATTTTTTGTTAGAGAAGAAGCATTACTAAAGAAAAATTATAAACAATAAAAATATGCGTAGCTTTGAAAAAGTTAGCAGTTTTTTGGCCTAATCTTTGCGGTTGAAAAGCGAGTTAAAAAAATGTGTTAGAAATTTAGATACATTAGAGCTGTTTGACTGAATTCAACGATGGAATGACGATCACTAATATCTTCTCAACACATGATCGGGGCAGAGATGACCATAAAGGGTTGGCATATTACCGAAGGAAAAACATAGTTCAAACTCACCTGAAGTTGTCGTAGGGTAGGTCAGAACCTTGTAAGAAGGGGATGCTGACAGGGAATCCTGACACTTGCTGTAATAATTTAAATCAATTGGTATCGTGATTTTTTTATTTGTCGGTTTGGCAGTGCAGATTTGTGATCCTAGGCACTTGTGAGTTTAAATGATTCAGCGTTCTGTTCTAGGTATGTGAATTTACCTGGTGTCCTCTACTTGTTCTGAGTTTAAGGTAAAAATATGGGAAGAGATTCAAATGAAAAGAAATAAGCAAGAGAACCGAGCGCAGCTGATAACAAGGAAATTTTTCTATTAAATTACATGGAAAGAGGGAATATCGTAGTCAGTATACGAAACAAGAAATAAAATGATGTGGATTAAAAAAAATCATTAATGGTAAAGTAGAGGACAATAAAGGACGTTCGGTCTTCGATTGCATATGAAACCATTCGGATGTGAACACACATCAACTGCGATATGGGTCGGACCATGCTGGATTTTAAAGCATAAGCAGCAGGGTAGATTTAGTCCTACATTTGGCGAACCAAATTATTGAATTTTAGTATCGGGATAACAAGATGAACTTTTCCGACGGTGGTAATCCTTCCTTTTGATCGTGCATGCATCTTTTTCAAAAGTGTCGCCCCCCCTCCCCCCCCCAAAAAAAAAAACAGTAAGTATGCGAACAAAATATAACGCAAATATGTCGCTAAGCGTTAACACTAAAAAAAATCGATAAATTTGAGTTCGGATTGTTCCTTGTTTGAAACTGAGTCCGTGAGGAAATAAATGTTTATCGTTAATTATTAAAGGAAGAAGTAACAATCGAGGATGGACTCGTAAGCCCAAACAACCACACTGCGTAGCAACCATGTTTTAAGACTTCATGGAAGGACGTATTGTACAATATGTATGGAAACCTATTTGTGGTCATTGTAACATAAGGGAATAAACATATGAGCATGTTATTAACCATCAGTTTGAATGTGATGGTGGATTTATGGTATTAACCTTCCATGTAAATAATGTCGAAGGATAATAACTGAGGGTAAAACGGCAACCAAGGGAGACAACAACTCATCAACAACATCAATAAATAGCAATCAGCAACGCACATTATTGCCAAGGCCGTGGATGGGCAGGGCAACAAGAAAAATTCAGACAGGAACAAATAAGGTTTGAATGCTGAATATCTGCCAATATAACGCTATAATTCTTGTATATGTATCAAGCACTTCAAAAAAATGATTGGAAAGTGGAAGTGGGGGCGTAAATTCTATTTCCTCCCCCCTCTCCTGGTGAGTCATACTAAATCTATGGTTTTGAAGTGCAATACAAAGTATTCTTGATTGACCAACGCAGAGAGCCTTCGTGAACTCTGTATATGATCAGCATGTCTATTTTCACAATTTTCGAACTATGACCATAATAAACCGTGCACGAGGCCCCCTCTCAAAGCTGCTGGCTGAGAGCGCCTTTTTTTATTTCTCGCACTAGGACTGGAAGAGGTCATTGGTACCTGGTTGGTTTACACTATGACTGGAAGAGGTCATAGGTACCTGGTTGGTTCGCGCTATGACTGGAAGAGGTCATAGGCACCTGGTTGGTTCGCACTATGACTGGAAGAGGTCATAGGTACCTGGTTGGTTCACACTATGACTGGAAGAGGTCATAGGTACCTGGTTGGTTCACACTATGACTGGAAGAGGTCATAGGTACTTGTTTGGTTCGCCCTATGACTGGAAGCGGTCACATGTACCTGGTTGGTCACGGACAAGTCGTCTGGGTTGCCAGTGACAACGGGAGCAGTTGGTGGCAGGTCAGACTTGAGCACGAATGTTGTTCGCGGAAGTGCTGCCACCTGGGGGCTCTGAGGGTTTGACGAAGGGGAGAGTGGATTGAGATGTGGGACCAGTTTGTGGGAGTTGAGATGGGGAAAATTGGAAGCTGTTTGACGATGAGGGATGTAGGGGAAGAATAGACATGTGTAGGAAGGAAGAATGGAGTTGTTATGCATGAAATTGATTACATATATGAAAGATGAAAAAAGAGAAGGAACATCCAAATAAATGTTGATTCTAGATCCAGCGATGAGGGTTTGATTAAAAGTATACTGCAAACATTGCTAGACCTGCATGAAAAGCAGAAAAAAATAAGAAAGAATGTAAACGGTAACAGTCTTTGATTAGGACTCGGGGCCCAGGTCACCATTTTCATGATAAAATGTTGGTAGTTTTGTGGCGGGAGAACAGTGAGTGTAAAGGAAACTTACAGGAAGGCATGAATTTAGAGATTCAAAGCATCAAAAATAGACGAAAAGGACTACAAAAATGTTTAATTGAACAGAAACGAACATTTTTTGAACTTCAGACGCGAAAATGTAGAGGATCTGTAAGATGTAGTCTCAAAAGGAACCATGAATGGAAATTTAAATTTATGGTAAGACGCGTTTGTAGATTGAAAGGTAATTAAAACAATTGCCAATGAATAGTTTATCCGTGAAATAAAGCAACCTTCAACAACAAACACAGAGCAACAATGACCAATAAACAAATCATTCAAACTTTGCAGCAGACCATGAAAACCAAGTAGCTAACCACAGCAAATAAAATGCATGGAACAAGTAATTAATACGATTTTAAAGAAATTTACATTTTATGAAGACAGCAATATAACAACATTCTGACCCACTTTAATAGGTTGTCATTAATAGAGAAAATAAGAGAAATATTCAATTTGCATATCATGGAAAAAATTGCAGCAGAAAAAAGGGCAGCAGAAAAAAAGTCCACGGAAAAACATCTGAATATTTCACCTGGAATATGAAGGCGCCCAAATCCTGATACAAATTTCTTCATTTATATTAAAGCCATTTTGGTTTTCCCATTATCTAAACAAATGAATTTTAAGATTTTGAGGAAAATTTGTTCGCGTGCATTGCGGAAAATTTGTTCGCGTGCACCCTTTTCATTGAAAGGGAATGAAAAGGGTGATCTCAACATCTCCCCCAGAATCTGATCTTTTCCGTACGGTTAACTGGCCCGGCGTGATGCCAGTAGGAATAAAAAATACAGTGAGACAAAGATTGAGCACTTCAAATGACGAATATATGCAAATTTTCTTTACTAGATAAAGTGGGTAACCATTCAAAACTATTATATCACTGCGAATAACAGAGCAATATCAGAACTATTTGTGAACTGAAATTAGCATCTGAAAGTTAGGCGTGAGTTATCCTTTGAATTAATCTCTGCGGAGCCGTTTTCTGCTGCACCTGTTTCGTGAGACAAAACCGTACATGGAAGGCTCCTCTATAAATTTGGCTCAAGTCTGTTTCGATGTCAGTCCTTATTTTATGACACAACTGAGTGTTTTTGAATTAAAACTTTGCGTAGTATGTTACAAAATTTGATGGATTGATATGTATCATATATTATTTATTCGATAATTGACAGAACTTTCCAGTGGAAAATATATATCCATATCAAATAATAATAATAATAATTTAATAATAATAATAACAAAAATAAAAGCTTTTTAAAAAACCATCAAGGGCATAGACGTACATTTGATACATAACTTAATCAAATAAACTATGAGTAATCCTCCAGGTTAAGGCAGACAATTCAATCAGGAAGCACATTAGAAATAATAATTTTATGCTTAACGGACACACACATTATCTTCCTTCTAGCGTGTACAGTATTTCCCTCCAACGTCCCAACATTGACGACACAGCGAGCCCATCGCTGGTGCAGATTGCAATGAGGATTTTATTGTTAGAAGCCTTTATCTGGTCATGAGGCTGTGTGCCTCTTTACGAAAGTACTGTAGAGTGATCCGACGCATTCTCTGCAAATACCCTCTCAATAATTTTGAACCTAATAGTAGAAGTGCTCTTTTCCAAGCCTCGCGAATTTTATCTATAGTCAATCCTCACAAGTCGTTTTCTTACAACTGAAGAAGAAGTCCATTTTCTTTGACCATTTATTAGGGATATCTTCTTAATAAAAGCTCAAAGCTGGCACCATATCAAGAACGGTCTCTGAATGCTTTGTATGAGTCAGTACCGTACCTGTGGCAAATGCCGGTCTGTCATACCGCGCGGTCATACCATGTCGCGTCTAAAGGTTGCATGCGTGGCACTGAAGTGATAGCAGTCGTCAAGAGACCAACACGGTTGACCGTCTGTATGGAATTGCAAGGGTCTTAACAGCTTGCCAAACTATCTGATGAGGCTCATTCACATGCGTAATGAGATTGGTTGATTTCTAAGTATAGAGTTGTTCATGCTAGTAGTAGCCAATCAACTCATGAATACCAAGAACATGAAATGTTTCTCTTTTGAAGCACTGAGAGCGTGTCAACGTAAGATTTAATAACGATGATATTGCCAATTGATTGTCGAAATTTATAAGCGAAACTATCCGGTCCTAATTCCTTTACGCACTATCCAGGCATCCAAGTGTTTCATCTATCAACATGGCAGTCGCGTAATAAAGAGTTTTGTTCATTGTTTTCTCACGTCAAGAATACTTCCACGAATAACGTTCCAAACGAACACGTAAAGCTTTATAGAAAACTGTATTTCATGATGCATTTGTGTCGCTGTGCAGCCGTCAAACAACAACAAATGGATTAAATGCTTTTGACAGGGATCTTCCTTTCTAGCCTCTCTCGCTCTGTCACTTTAAACGTCCTTTGAGGCCGTCACAGTCGGTGACCGTGAAATGCTTGAACAACGAATGGCATGGCCGTAATTTTAGAGGTCGAATTGCGACACCGTGAGCAGTTGTTACCAAGAAAGAAAGCTCATGAGAAACAACAAGATAAAACTACCGTAAACATTTGTGGAATTCCTTTCGAACGCATTGCATAATGACTTCTGCTTCACTGTTGCGATGTAAGATAAATTGTTAGTATTTCATTCAGAATATAATTTTGTACTTTTATTGTTGATATAAGGATTAAATAGCTTCAGGGATATGATAAATCTCAACCAAATTATTCAACATAACAATCTAAAATAGATCAATCTGCGAGTGTCCGACATAATCCATGTAGTCATGAATGGTTTTGAGAGGTCATCATAATGAAAAGTTCTTGTTTAAGCTAGTCTATCAGTCTTATGTCTAATGCTCGGCATACCTTTTAGAAACATCAGTCGATGAGCAGATTGCCACGTCACTAACATCATCAGGCAACCGATCAATGCAACTGTCATTAGTTGCCCATCAATCAAAGCTTGATGATCAACGTTGGACCCATCAATCAAAGCTTGATGATCGACGATGAGTGTTAAGCGAGCGAATAACGGCAGCTATAAAACAACAACGTCTTTCCCCTTCATTTTAAGTTGTGGCCTTCATCTCGGCTACCTGTAACAAGTGACGCTAAGGGTGTGTTTGAGATGACGTCATACATCCTTGGCTTGAAACTGCTGGGAGAAAATATAATTTTGTTGTCTGGGTACAGCAAAATTGAACGTAAAGCATGGCATGCAAAGCTGCCCGTGAGTGCAAAGAAGCTGCCGCTATCTGAAAAGATGGTGCAACTAGTGAGCACCAATGTTGAAGCGCCAATAGGGATCATCAATGGAAACTGTACCATGATTGAAGAATTAAAAAAAAATATGTACATTAAGATAACTTCTTTTTCAGGGAACAATCAAACTCTTTTTAGATCCAGACAAATCATAGTCATTGGTTTTTGGTATAGTAAAGAATATAAATATGGATGATTGTCATCACCCACGGATGCCTATTAGCATCAGGTACTGCAGCAGCTTCATATATCCAGGTAACGCAGGTCCTGTTTCATAAATGTAATGAAGTTACATCATAATTACAAGATCCCCAAGTTCGGCCATTGGATCTTGATAATGGTACTCTGTCATTAAATCTTGATGATGGTATTCGGCCGTTGGATCTTGATAACGGTATTCGGTCATTGGATCTTGATAATGGTATTCGGTCATTGGATCATGACAATGGTATTCGGTCATTGGATCTTGATAATGGTATTCGGTCATTGGATCTTGATAATGGTGTTCGGCCATTGGATCTTGATAATGGTATTCGACCATTGGATCTTGATAATGGTATTCGGTCATTGGATCTTGATAATGGTATTCGGTCATTGGATCTTGATAAGGGTATTCGGCCATTGGATCTTGATAATGGTATTCGGCCATTGGATCTTGATAATGGTATTCGGCCATTGGATCTTGATAATGGTATTCGACCATTGGATCTTGATAAGGGTATTCGGCCATTGGATCTTGATAATGGTATTCGGCCATTGGATCTTGATAATGGTATTCGGCCATTGGATCTTGATAATGGTATTCGGCCATTGGATCTTGATAAGGGTATTCGACCATTGGATCTTGATAATGGTATTCGGCCATTGGATCTTGATAATGGTATTCGACCATTGGATCTTGATAATGGTATTCGGCCATTGGATCTTGATAATGGTATTCGACCATTGGATCTTGATAATGGTATTCGGTCATTGGATCTTGATAATGGTATTCGACCATTGGATCTTGATAAGGGTATTCGGCCGTTGTATCTTGATAATGGTATTCGACCGTTGTATCTTGATAATGGTATTTAAAGATGTATTTTGTCCGGCAACGGTTGCATCACAGGGTAGCGGGTCTTCTAAAGGTGCATAGCACAGCTGTCAGCGATCCAAGTTCCTTGCCATTGAATTGGAAGAAAAAGATAAACGTACAAAAATATTCTACCTGCGTAGCAGCGCGAATGACAGCTGGGGAAAATGATGTTTGAATTACTACCCCATCCCTTCTTCTTCCCCTATTTCTCCCTTCACTCCTTTTGCTTCGCCGGACTAGATCTATTCATGTTAGTACTGAGTCACTATTCTGTGACACGCTGCTGTACATCTGTGCATGAGTACTCTCGTGAAGGGAGTACTGCAGGGGCCAATAGAAATTCATGCCAATAGGAGTCTTTGTCCGACAACGGCACTACTAATAAACGTCATCAAGCGAAGTTAGTGCTTTTAATAGACGAATACTGACTTCAAACAGGCTCTTGTAAGCTGTGATGAAATCTGGAGGAATTAATGTTGGCGTGAACGACCAAATTTGTGAACTTTGGTGGAAAAAACGTTCTCTTGATATTGCACTGAACTGGAATTTTAGTATCGATTTCAATAGAGTGGTAAGCAATTATTACGGGTAGTTTTGTTACATTCTAGGGAAAATAAAAGTTAATGATGTCGAAAGGCTTAGTTAGCGTTGACCTTCATTTTCATCATGTAATGGTACCTGTTCTAACATGTGCAACCCATTAACTTTTTTTTTTAATCCGTGCAATATATTTCTGAGGTGAACGTTTTCAATTTATTTTGGTGCCCAGCAGAAAATTAAAATAATCATAATGAACTAGTGTCCATATTCTTCTAAACACTGATAGTGGCGTTTTCTATTTGTGGCTGTCGTGGGGGTGGCTGCCCTTAAAGTTGACTCTATCCTCGAGTGCAACCATTTTAACTCTTCAATACATGCATGCAATATGCGCTGACAGAAATATGCAGCATGCGCTGAGAGAAACATGCAACATGCGCTGATAGATAATATATATGAAGGAACATCGTCCTTGCCCATTTAATCCACGCAAGCAGATCATAGCAGAGAGATCCTGCATTGCAGGCTTCAGGCAAGCAAAGAAAGATGGAAAAAACTGAGTGCCAGTTGTTTTGACGCGCTGGGAGAGAAGTTGTTATAAGCAACATCATCCAAACGAGGCCAGAGATAACATGTAAAATAAATGAAGACTAACACGAGACTCTTGAAGGGAATGCGTACGAAACGTGAGAAACATTTGATACGTTGTTGAACATTTCAACTTCGATGGTGTAAGATTTCAAGTTTATGTTTATCGTTTTTTTTCGTTTTCGATTTGATGTTTTTTTTCAATAATACATTGATCGAAATATATCAATATAGTTTTATATATATTTAAACAT
>SDVV010038959.1:0-10679 GCA_016164225.1 Gammarus roeselii | reverse complement strand
ACGGTTGTGCCAGAATTTTGAGGAGAACAAAAAGATGTTCTGGAAAGAGGTGAAGAGGGTGAGAAAGGGAGAGACCTGAAAGGAGGAAGTGGTGAAAGATGAAAACGGCCAGTTGTTGATGGAAAGTGGTGATGTACGGAAGAGGTGGGCCGAGTATTTTGATGAGTTGTTGAATTTCGAGGATGACAGAGAGGCTGACATTGTTGCTGTGGGTGGTGGTGCTCGGATGCCAGTTTTGGGAGAAAGACTTGTTGCGGACATGACCAAGGAAGAGGTGCAGGAGGCGGTGGACGTGATGAAAGCAGGGAAAGCCCCTGGTTTGGATGGCGTTGAGACAGAGTGCCTGAAGAAGGGTGGAGAAACGATTGTCCAATGGTTGGTGAGGTTACTGAACTTGTTTTGTGGCAGGCGTGGTACCGATGGAGTGGCGCAGTTCCTGCGTTGTTCCGCTATGTAAGGGCAACGAAGATAAAAATGAATGCTGCAACTCGAGAGGTATCAGTCTGTTATGTGTGGTTGGTAAGTTGTACGGGAGAGTGCTGATCAAAAGGATTAGAGACTGTACGGACTGCGCAATTGGGGAGGAACAGTGGGGCTTTAGGAGTGGTAGAGGGTGTACCGATCAGATTTTTGCAGTGAGACAGGTCTGTGAGAAGTACCTTGCCAAAGGAAAGGATGTGTTCTGGGCCTTCGTGGATCTGGAGAAAGCATACGACAGGATTGACAGGGGAGCGCTGTGGAGGGTGTTGCGTTTGTATGGAGTGGGCGGACATCTGTTGAAAAAGGTGCAGAGTTTCTATGCTGACAGCCGAGCATGTGTCAGAGTAGGAAGCGAGGTGAGTGATTGGTTCACAGTGAAAGTGGGACTGGGACAAGGCTGCGTGATGTCTCCCCGGCTGTTGAACCTCTATATGGATGGAGTGGTCAGGGAGGTGAACGCGAGTGTGCTGGGTCGTGGCCTGGAACTGTTGGACGCGAATGGGCGAAGTTGGCAGTTGAGCCAGTTGTTATTTGCAGATGATACGGCCCTGGCTGCAGTTTCAGAGGAGAAGCTATGTAGGCGCTAGTGTCTGAGTTTGGTAGAGTGTGTAAGAGGAGGAAGCTTCGAGTGAACGTGGGTAAGAGTTAAGTAATGAGATGCTCGAGGACTCGATGTGAGCAAAATTAGTGTCACTGTAAATGGAGATCTCTTGGAGGAAGTTCAGTGTTTAGAGTATCTCGGCTCCCATGTGGAGATAACTGAACTAGTGGAAACTGAAGTGAAGGCGCGAGTGAAGGAGGGATGTAAAGTGTTGGGTACACTAAAGAGTGTAATGAGCTGTAGGACGCTGGGGATGGAAGCAAAGAGTATGATGGTGTTGTTGTTCCAACTGTGCTCTACGGAGCTGAGGCTTGGAGGGTGAGAGCAGAGGAGAGAAGAAGGTTGAATGTTTTCGAGATGAAATGTTTGAGGAGCATGTCTGGAGTAACGCTGAGAGACCGGATCACCAACGAAGCGGTTTGAATCAGAACAGGGATGTGTAAGAAGTTGGAGGACTGAGTGGATTCACGTGTTCTGAGATGGTTCGGGCACATGGAGAGGATAGATGAAGGGAGATTGGTGAAAAGGGTGATGAATGCGGAGGCGAGTGGTCGCAGGCCTAGAGGTAGACCGAAGTTTGGGTGGCTTTTAGGACGCGGCGGGGGTAAACCAGTGAAAACTGTCGGGCCCTGCTGCTGACGACGGATCCTCGGACTGCACTCGTGACCCAGAGTTTATGTTGAGGGGGTACCGGCCGGACTCTTGAGCACAAAAGGGCTAAGTTGTGTGAGTGTAAGCGTACGAGGGTGTGATGTGCGCCTTGTCATCGGTCACCCCCTTTTCTGGGAAATGTGGCCTAGTGTCTGTATCTGTGAGAAAAGGAGGGATAGTGACGGGTGAAGAAAATAAGAGTCTGAAGAGAAATAAGGGTATTCACTCCCCCGGTTAGGCCGAGACTCCGTGGGACCTGTGAACCTACGTGCGACCCGTGAAACTAACAGATGCCTAGGAGCGCAGTGACAGGAGTTTGGAGATCAACAGCGAGTACAAGGTTGGAAATTGAATAAAGAGATTATGCATGGGATCGGCCTCCCTGGCAAGGAACCTCACACACGAGAACAGCCAGAATAGAAATTGATTGCATGACAAACAAGCACAACACCATAACTTGAACTGAGCTCAGACATTCTTAAGGCACCCAGAGGAGCACAAAGTTCCCTCCCAAAGGTTGAACTAGACCAAGCTACCTTAGAAGCTAGCATTAAGAAAGCCTGTGCTGAACTGTAGCGTTGTATGACGCTGCTGCGACCTATACATCTCTTGGCCACCTACTAATAACTGGAATGTCTAGCTACACGTCAAGGCGACGAAGCACTCGTCAACATCAGGATAAATATAATACAATCTTTCTTGTGCGTGTTTACGGTGAGAAATACCTGGAACACATCGAATGTTATTTTATACATTTGAAATAACTCTGAATATTCTATCTGTTAGCTACTTCTTCACCAACTCCTCCGAAAACTCACTATTATTTTGGCCAGGAATAAAGTATTTGGATTTGCCAATCATAGCAACGTACACGTTTCACACTTCAAAAGTTTAGGAGATTCCACAACTGGACTACAGTAAGTTTGAAGAGATCCACTTATTAAGTAGCAATATAACAGCCGCAACGGGCTCCTGCATCTGAGACTAGATCACGTCACGGGAACCTGTATAACAGAGGTGAACAAGACCAGACTAGATACAATATATACAAGATTTAAAGTTGGTAAATGATACTGAATAAAGTCATAGCAGGTTGTTTTATTAGAGCAGTAACAAGACATTATCAAGAGCACACCAATGCAGGACAATGATAATAATGTGTTATGTCAGTCTAACGGCTACTCACAGAAAGCCATCTGGAGTGCTCTGGAGGGGGTGGAAGAACTGCAGGGAAGGAGAACACGAGGAGCGTTAGTGAGGCAGGCCAGGTTAGAATAACGCAGACTCACCATATGACACGTACAGTCAAGTGATTTGAACCAGCAAATAGTAAAATAAAGATACACAAAGCAAAACAAACACTCTCTCGAACTACTGTATAGCTACTGTCTACGAAGGAGTAGACAGAACCATTAACATTGATTCTACGCAAAGTTCTTACAATCTATAGCTAAACTGAAAGAAACTCATTTACCACTACGTGCTTCTTTAAGGTCATATCATCTGCCAATAGTGACAGCTCCACTGAATTGTATCATCTATGTACAGCAAACAACATTTAAAATTTTAAATTCTGAACACATTTGTTCATTAAATTATTACTTTGCCATGAAAAGCGGGAATTAGCATCACTTCAGAGACTAAAACATCACTCGCCCTTAGCTATGTACACCAAATTCTATGATCCGCGCCATCTGCCACTGACCTGAAGCGCACGACGGTTTTGCCAACCTGTTGCACCCTGTCGATGTGTTGGAAGGCCAGCTCAGCGTCCTGACAGTTGTAGGCCTTGTCCACTACCGCCTGCAGCTGGCCTGAGCTGACGAGGGAGGCGGCTGCGCGTAGTACGTCCCCGCTCACCGTGGGCACTGACCCGTACCACTCGCCCCGCACCCACCGAGACTAGATAGATAACACATCGTGTTTATAAGCGCACATCAAAAAGGTTTCATTGCTCTCCGACTGAACCTAGTGGCATTGAGCAGGCTCTTGTTGCTCTGCCCAGGAGCCCGATCTATCACTGTAGTCCCATATGTGTGGAGGGCAATAAGCCTCCAGCGCCCAGTGAGGGGTCACCGAGACTAGAAGGAAGGGAGGAAGGTCATGGCAAATAGCAAAATATTGCAAATGATGAAATAAAAGAGGTAAAACTAGATGAGGATGATTATAAAATGCAAACCTACATAATTTTAGTAATTTTTACTAAACCAGCAAGTAACTAAACAGAAAATCACTAAAAATTCATTTTGGACAACCGTCTTACAATAATATCATAGCGCGGTATACGCAACTTTATACATAGAACTGGATGGAATTCCAATGCTCAACTTAATCACCGTCTATAGGAATCAATGAATCACATTTGTAGCTGCATAATCGCTCTCCCGACTTTGTGTAGCGTCAAGCATAACATACTAAGCAATCTTCGCGAAGGCTTCAAGAAATGGATGGAGCAACCCATGGAGAAAATAATAGCTACTTGTAAACTAATCATGACACTTGAATAAATGTGATGCCCGATTGAATCATCAAATAAGTTATGAATCTCGTTCATTGCAAATCAATTCGAAAATAGTTGGTTAGCCGCGGCTGAGTGGCTAGCGTATCCGACTGCAGTGTCAGCCTCTGGTACTGCATGTCGCGAGTTCGAGCCTCGGCATGGACACGGCGGTCTTATGGCGGGGAGATTGGGCGCCTCCCCCCGCAGAGTCAGCGTAATCTAGCCACCCTCCTATTTAGGGGGAAACGGCTATATGTCTAGAGATCTCTCGACTACCAGCCAGATACAGACACTAGGCCGAAATCCCCCAGCAAGGGGCGTGGCCGACGGCAAGGCGCACCCCACACTCTCGTACACTCACATTCGCACTCCTTAGCTCTTTTGCGCAAAAGAGTCCGGTCGGGAACCCCGCAACACACCCTCCAGGTCATGAGTGCGGTTTGAGGTCAGTGTCGGCAGCAGGGCCCGACAGTGTGACTGGTTAACCCCTGCCGCGTCATGATGATCCCCCCCCCCACTGCCCACGTCTCTCAATGATGTGCCTAGTGCGGGAAAGCACATCAGACCAGCGTCAAAACTCATCCGTTCACTATCATTCTCCCCCCACGCCTTTCCAGTGCACGCTCGCTCGCTACCTCCACACTCTTCAACACCTTTTCACCAATCCATCTCCATCCATCCTCACCATGTGCCCTAACCCTCTCAGAACACGTGAATCAACTCTGTCCTCTAACTTCTTCACCATGCCCGTTCTGATGCGAACCACGTCGTTAGTGAATCTGTCTCTCAGCGACACTCCAAATATGCTTCTCAAACATTTCATCTCGAAAACATTCAACCTTCTTCTCTCCTCTGCTCTCAACCCCCAAGTCTCAGTTCCATACAGCACAGTTGGGTCAACGACACCCTCATACAGCCCTCTCTTTGTTTCCATTCCGAACGTCCTGCAGCTTATTACGCTCTTCAGTGCACCCAACATTTTACACCCCTCCTTTACTCGCGACTTCACCTCAGTTTCCACTAAATCAGTCTTCTCCACAAGGGAGCCCAGATACTCAAAACACTGAACTACTTACAACAACTCTCCATTTAGGAGGACACTAATTCTGCTCGCATCGACAGTCCTCGAGCATCTTATTACTTTACTTTTACCCACGTTCACTCGAAGCTTCCTCCTCTCACACACTACCAAACTCAAACACTAGCCTACATAGCTTCTCCACTGAATCCGCAACCAGGGCCGTAACATCCGCAAATAGCAACTACCAGACACACTTTGTACAAAAAGCTTCCCACCTTGGACACCAAGAAGCATATGCGTAGGTAGAGAGAGACGCAGGCCCCGACCACGACCCCGTAGGTGTCTGCGGGCAGTCGCGGCAGGGCGGTGCTGACCACCAGACCATCGGGGAGGACGTGCTTTAGGGACTCTAAGTGCAGGCCGGCCCCCGCGGGGTTAAGGATGATGTCGAACCTGGCAAGGAAGAACAAGGAGCATCAATAGATGGAGCGTACAGGCCGTCTCGTCATTGAGACTGCTGTACGATTTTTACATGTACGGTAGCTATTTTGATTATGATTGTGACCACTAGCTAATGAAATCAAGAGTAATAAAAATTCAGTAGAGAGGTTAATTTTGTAGCCAATAAATTAGAGCTTGGCAAGTCTAGTGAACGACTATTACAAGTACAGATGAAAAACAATTACCATTACTCCTCTCATGTACTTGCACGAATACCAAAACTTAGCCCCGAATACTCCAAAAGGGTGTCCGACAGCAATGCGCACCTCACACTCCCTTCTCTCTCACAAATACCTAAACATAGCCCTTTAATGCTAAAGGATCCGGCCAGCAGTGAATTTCAGTGACAGGGTTTAACAGTATTCACGGGTTTACTCCAACAGTCATAATGACCGGCTCTTCCCCACACACGTCGGCTCCGTATCTCAATGAGACGCCAATAACGGGAAAGTGCCTAAAAGCCGCGTCAAAATTCATCCATTCGTAACCTTTCTCCACTCACGCCTATGAACAGCACGCTCTCTTGTCGCCGCCACACTGATATCTCTCCTCCTCAAAGCCTGCTTCACGCAAACCATCATCACCCAAACTTCAGTCTACCCCTAGGGCTACGCCAACTCAGCTCCGCATTCTTCATTCATTTCACGAATCTCCAATTATACCCTCACCCTGTTTGCAAGCCCCCCTCAGAATGTGAATCTACTCTATCCTCCAACTTCTCAAATTCCTCACCAACCCAGTTTTAATTCGAACGTCATTTTTTATCCAAACCCTCAGCGTCACTCTGGCCACGCCCCTCAAATTTATTCTTTCGAAAACAAACAACCTTCTCTTTTTCACTGATAAGACAGCTCATATGAAAAAATAGTTATTGCTAATAAAAGGCATTGTTGGATCTATCTCCACTTCATTTGATCATCTCTCAATTGTATACACTGTTACTAGTGCTAGAAAACCACGTCATCCCTCAGTAGATAGCAAATAAGCCAAGTCCTATGATATTGTCATCAATCGAGCACCACTTTCATGTGCCATCTCACTTGTCGCGTAGGGAGAGCTCCTTTTCTAGAGGCGCAGAGTCGCACGAGATGACGTCCTGTGCGCCCAGCATGCGCACAAGCTGGTCGTGCCTGGTGCTGGCGATGGTGGTGGTGACGTGACCGCCCCACGCGCTACACACCTGGACCAGCACCACACCTACTCCCCCAGCACCGCCGTGCACTAGGAACCTGCGTCACAGTTGGGAGACTAGTTTTGGAGGCCTGCCTACAACACAATGATATAAGAACAATTGCTTGAATATTACTAAGCATGCTGGAGAGGTCTAAAAATTGAATTGACATTAATTTAAATACGTGACCAGTTAGCATGGAAGGTATTTACAATTGGCCCAAATGTGTGTTTCTCACAGACATTAATTTGAACTTATAATGTGGTTACAGCCAAGGAATTCTACTGATGAACAGCACCGACTGTATATTTACAGTCAGTATTTGTAACAATCATTCTAATTCAGAAGGCAAAAATTTGTCATGGGTGCATAGTTCGATTGCAGACCATTTGAGCTCTGTGTTGACAATCTAGGGATGTTGTGGTCACCTCTTGCCTCTGGCGTCGGTCTCCCCCTTCACACCCGCCTGGTGGAGGGCACCCCAAGCCTGCATGAGGGCGAAGGGCAGAGCAGCCGCCGCCTCCATCGACAGCTCGGCGGGCTTGAGGCTGGCTAGTTCCGCACTCACCACGATGTACTCGCTGAGAGTGCCTTGGTGGTGTAGGGGCACCGCCAGCCACACCTGGCAGAGATTTGGGAGCACTTCTATACATCAATCATACTTGCCTCCTACTCCACTGACTAACACTCTAGCAATAATGCAAATAACAATAGGCCGAGGATTGTCGAAAAAATTATAAAAACGTTACAATAAATATGTACCAAAACAAATCGCCCTACTACAGCTACCCTACTGTACTCTCGCCGTACTATGTACTGCTCTACTATAAATTACTATCGCCTCACTGCTGCAATAACTATACCATGTTTAACTCTTACAATCACGTGTAACTCTGAATCATTTCGTAAATCATTCCTATACATGCTTCATGTCTATTTTGTACGCTACATAAGCTCATGTTTGAACGTGCTTATGCTCGTTACATCATAACGTCCCAAATCGCGTCATGCGGGCAAATTCTCGTTGCGCGACAAAGCCCCGTATAGCCCCGCAAGGCCCCGCATATACCGGTTACTCTCGTCTACCCGTTGTGACATCACGTCCGGCCTAGACTATCCCTATACCGGCCCATTGTTCATTATCCAGAACCAGTGTCTAAAGCGAAAAACAGCAACCCAGAACCAATTAGCCAAAAACAAAAACAACCTACCACTGCTGCGCTAGGCTTCCGGACCGTTCGAGTCAACCATTTTTTCAGCTCATAGTTCAGTCAAGCAAGTCATTGGTACTGAATCAGAGAAAACATCATGTTTAGATCTTCAATCAACTACAAAAATTATTGGTCCTCTTAACTAAATTCCAATAGTATCAGTGAAATTATTTTTTACGTCATATCATTTGTCCCTACGAACATTACTTCTGAACTATCACGCATCCACGACATGTGTATCTGTACAGTCACACATCATTCAATACTCAGCCGTTTCTCAAGAAACATAAACAACATTTTCCTGAGATACCACGCAGAGCATTCATCATGAACAATTTCACATCAATCTTGTGTTGCTTTTTTTATGCAGAATATACATTATGTGCCTCACTCAAATGTATATTATTATTGAGCTGTTTTTTCACTCAGTCAAGTTTCTTAGCTCAACTGTCAACCTAGAGCGTTCACGTCAGTGCGTAATTACTGGATCTTTTAGCAAGTGTTAAATTAGCAGCAAGCAATGTTATAATATTTTAATGATCTTATAGATTAGAATGTTATTCTAACACTCAAAGAACTATTACATGAATGTAAGAACGACGTTTACTCAATCTATATTACTCGTTGTTAGAACATGTAGTGTTCTTAAGCACACTTATTCCCTTAGATTAGATTAGAGTGACGATACTTTCCAGCGCGCTGGAGCAATCTTTCTTCTGATGACGAATATAAACCAACAAACCATTCTGCATCGAGTTAGTCTTTTTTTTTTTTTCTTTTAATTTTCGAGTTGGGTTTACTACTGCTCAAAGTCAGAGTCCTTTACGCGGCGAACGTTCATGGTATGTACGGGTGTCACAGGGGGTACAGGAACGCCTAAGGTGCAGAGGCCATATGGTCCCAGCACTTCCCTGATGGCAGTGAGGAGGAATAATACACTACCTACCCTGCTTCAGAACCCCAAGGATCCGCAGTAGTCCTTAAGGTGCCGGGCTACGCGCTCCAACACCTGCTGAGGGAGAAGATGAAAAAGAGGCAGAAAACGGGGATCCCATGAATGAGGTCTACACTAGGTGTGGGGAATTTCAAGCACGAGAACAGCAAGAATGGAAAGAAGATGACTCATGAGAATAGCAAGAATGGAAAGAAGAAGAAGGAATCGTTGTAGAAAAAGGTTACATAAAAGAAAGAACGCAACTTGGCTATTATTTGTTACCCGAAAGAAAAATAGTTAGGACAGGTAGGTGTATGTTTGAGTGTGCATGTGTGTATGTGTGTGTATGTGCGTGTTTGTGTGTAAAGACTGTTGGGGAAAGTTGTACCGAAGAAGTCTGAGAGAAGTTTAAGGGAATTTGAGTTAATCATAAGAGGCAAATGAGGTAAATAAAATTCAAGCAAATAAGGATGAGGGAGAAAGAAGAGATAATGAAGGGTTAAGAAGAGGGGAGTGTGGAGAGAAATAAGGGTGTTCACCCCTCCGGTTGGGAAGTGACTCAGTGTGGCCCGTGGACCTAACAGATGCTTAGGGGGACACTTATTCCCTTAAGCCAGCGTTCAACTCCCATTCCCTACGTCGATATGTGTATTTACCACTACCGCTCGGCTGGCCGCCACACATGCATCGGCTTAGCTCAGTCAGTATCGCACCAATAGCCGCATTTCCACGAGAGAGTGCGCTGGACTCGACCACTTTGGAGCACTCGACGATTTTTGGACTTTGGCAAATACGTGCACGGGAATAAACTCAACCAACCTTCAATCAACTCAAACATCCCGCACCCCTAGTACGTTTCTAGATCGCCGATCAACAGTCAACACTCCAGTGCTCACCAACGCCAACGGTCCTTCAAAACTAATACCGCCATCAACTCTACTTCCCGCACGTCTAGTGCGTTTCAAGAACACCAATCAAACTCAGCACCAACGGCTGAAGCATGTCGCGCACTGGCCACACACACAAAAGTGAAAGCTAGCTCACTCCAATTATAGGCCGTTCGACAAGCAACTCATCGCGCACGCCGTGTTCGACCGTTCAGCTCTACAACCAGCACTCCGGCACACCAGCGGAGGCGCATCATCACCACGATCAGCCATCCTCGCTGCCTCACCATTCAGCGCACACAACCTACACGCCTACAAAAGATCATCCAAGTGCGTTGAACTTTGAATCGCGACCTCGGCTCTACAATCGACCACGCACTAAACGTGCCGCAGAGTGTAGCTAGTCGTCACGCACCCTGATCAAGCCCTTCCACCAACAACCATTTCATTAAGTTCCGCCTGGTGGGGCGTTTCTGGTATCTGGAGGTACAATATATGCCTTTTCCGTAGGTACCCGTTGTTATTATGTATCAATCTGTGTTCATCGTCCATTTCTCTCTTTAGCTACGGCGTTATTATTTCTCTGTTCTTACTTGCTTACAATTTTCATGTTATTTCTATTCCACTCTCCATGACTTATGTTACACTATATAAATATTACGTACAGTTGACATTCTCACTTTCTTTTGAGTATACCAACTTGTGAATATTTTAATTATATA
>SDVV010038958.1:0-10679 GCA_016164225.1 Gammarus roeselii | reverse complement strand
ATATACTAATGATCCTATCACCATTCGATTTTTTTACAAAATAACAATTTGAAATTCAAGACTTCAACAAGTTTGGTTATGTTCACTGTGAACTCATCCCTTTCTAAGCTCGTTTGCAGTGTTGAATGCAAAAAAAAATATTCATCAGCTATCGAAGTGCAAAATACATCTATCTCAATAAATTAAGAATTGCATATGAACTAAAATCTCTTGACAAATTCGGCAGTGTATTAAGACCACAGTTCAGGTCCTCGACATTCACCAAGGAGTGCCGACTTTTGGCCGGTTGCTGCAACGGGCTTATATTCGGTATTTCCGGTAAAATTACTAAATGGCCGCTGCAGCTATTGCCAGGAAGCGTGGCATCCTTCCTCTTCATCTTCCTTCCCACTACTACCCTCATCCATTGTATGGCGGCAGTGCAGCCCTTCCGCCGGCCTGGAGCCTGTTGCTGTTCAGCATGCTGTCGTGCGCGCTCCGTCGCTGTGGTTGACCTGCATCTGATGGATGATACGACGCAAGATAAACAAGTTGTTTGGCCTATCACCCCTTATATCACCTGGCATACATTAGTTCAACGTGTGGGTCTTGAAACGGGCTCCGGTCCGATTGAATTCTGTTTTAGGGTTTTCAATTTGTCGCCGAAATGAGCAGATGAGGGTGTCTTTTTATTGTCTTCAATAATTAGCACCTTTATTGCGCCTGTTTGAATATTCGAATATGCGTTTTAATATGCATCACAAATGTAATCGATATGAACATGGGAGAGAGCCTCCGGTTGGTGTATCACTTGCACCTAATATTGCAGGAACTGCATGAAAGTGATGCAGTCCAAATGTTGGTCTCTCACGTTGCAGTGTTCGTGGCTAAACCATCGAGGTTAGCCCCTGTTTAGCTTGGTTGTTTGGACGCGTTTCTTTGTAACGTGTCAGTGGTTTGAGTGGGCTTCATTTCTTCACATAAATTTAGGACAGATTGTCGTCGGCTGGTTGACGATATTCCGCATTAATTTATAGCGCGCTGGCGTTGGCCGATGATTGATTGTCGAAATACCGCTCAACTGCAGGCGACTTTTCATCCCCCGACGGTTGGTCGACGATAACCCGCCCTCACAATGTTGGGCTGGTTGATCGCTGATTTCCGCCCTTAATTTAGAGCGGGTTATAACCAGCCGTCGAATGGTCGGTGATTACCGTTACACTTGTGGATAATCGACTGGTTGTTTATAGTGTTGAAGATGTCTAATTTCATAGGGTGAGGTGCATAGTGGTTGGATGTTCCAGCGATGTTATTTGTCGAATAATCACCCCTCGTATTACCGACCTGCATGTTCATTCTTCTCAATTTTGAACATTGGCTTTAAGGTTGAGAAGCGGTGACTTGCGGTCGAATTTCCTGGAAGTTTTCTGCGTTCGGAAAAAAACTCTTAAGTTATCGTCGCGTATACAGTACAGTTATATAGATTTTTTTCTTTCTCGAAATTCACCATTGAAGGCCGGAAACGCTTTTTTAGCAGTTCGGGTATTGTAAAAAAATGTGCCTCCTACAAATGGAAAATTTTCATGACGTGCAATGCCTTATTTGAAAGTTTTTTTCTGAAATTTTAAATTATGCGATTGAATGTTCTTTCTATTCATACTAACATTTTGCGTTGATTTGTATTCGTCTCTCCTCTTGAAATTGTATAAGCGTCACGACATCAAATACCTCTTCTGCAGTACTAAAACGAAATATTAATTCCAAATGTGATCTAAATTGCAATTTTTAGAAGACATATTTTTATATTTAAAAAACGAAATGACTAATAGTCACTGCGACAGTATCAAAGTTACCCTGCCACGCATTGCATGAGTTGGATTTTTTTTTGGTTTGTCCACTGGGCGTAGATATCTGATCCACACCTGTGTCATTAGACGCAGTGTCTGACATGACAACACAATTTGATGACACAGGCGTGTCAGCACCCCATAATGCCTGCGTACAAACACTTATGGCTGAGCGAGCTAGGTGGCGTTGCGGTCAGCTTCATACCATTGGTGTCTACTGCACGTGCGTTCGGTGCCAGCTTTATTCCCTGGTGGTGCAGAACAACTGGTGTCTACTGTACGTGCGCTCGGTGCCAGCTTTGTTCCCTGGTGGTGCGGTACAACTACACCACCATAACCTACCACCAAGACAATGCAGTCAAAATGATCATAATTGAACGCACCAACTAATCGGGGTTATTTATCAACTAGTGACTCCATGCCGGGAGACATGATCGCCCAGTTTGTGTGTTATTCACCTCCTTCACTATCCTCTCGGGAACTTGTGATGTCGATGAGGTCACCTCTCTGAGCCGTGCTGGCCAGCAGCAGGGTGCAACCTGTTGTTTCCGTTTCCACCGTTCGCTAGCATGTTCCTATGCCTTGTTATGTCACTTCCACCACCTGTGGGAAGGTGTGGCTTGGGTGGACCCCGCCTCGGCGTGCCTCAGCTCGAACTCCACCCTGCTCTAATAGACGGAAGGATTTTAAATCATTTACAGTCCTGATATTAATATAATCGCCTTGCTAAAGGAAAAATAGAGAACAATCCGTGAGTCAATAATCTTACACCTGATTAATGGTTGGTCATGCCATTGTATAAGGCAGCAAAGAACCTGGTTTGTTGGACGCAGAAAACGATTTTTCATCTTCGTATATAAAAGAATGATATAATTGCAATAATAATTGTTGAATTGCATCTCTCTTCCAATGACTGCGGGGACTGGCTTTATAGGTATTAGTGCGAGCGTCTCTACTGACCATTACAGCTGATGCCCGCGCTGTTCATGTATACGACTCTCACAACTTTATTGATTGAGCCCGAAAAGGTCCGGGCCCGAAGTGGCGCAAATATTTGATCCACCGCAGGCTCAACAATTCATAACGTTCAAGTTGAAGCTCGTATTATGAAAATGAAGTATAGTACCTTTCCGGCACGTTCGCGGATTCTTATATAATTCAAAAAGATGGTAGCGATCAAAGGGAAAGATTTAAAGAATTCTAAAAAGTTTCGTACAAAATTTTATTTCTGTTTAGTGGATTTGCGGTATTAGGATTTATCCAGGATAAGTCATGTTAGAAGCACAGCCACTTTAACGGCTGCAACAATAAGAAGGATCTTTGTGTTTGAAATGTAAACCAAAAATCGCGACTCTTAACTTTGCCGGGTTCATTTTAATGAAAAATTAATTCTCTAAAAATCCCACCGTGGCAATTGGCCGGAAAGTTGCCGGAACATTTCTAAACTTCTTTTTTAAATCACCGAAATGGCCACAATTTTTCCGGCACGCTGAATAATTGTTACGAACGAATATCGATTCGACTCCAAATTCTATCCGCAGTAAGACTTCTAAACAAATCTGGTAATATTTACTTCTCGATTGAGGATTTAGGGCGCGCGTTGCGTTTTCAAATTTTTACTGGCTCACTTCTGGCTGTTGCCCAAATCCAATAGCACCATCGGAATCATCAGGAAAATTTTATGTTTTATACCACCGACGTATTATATTTTTTTCATTCTTCACCTAATTTCTCATTAAAATTTGACCTTGAGATCCTTTCATCCTAGTCATCATCTGAAATGGAAGCAAAACATTGCTCATTTTACTGGTATGGAAGTTATCTTACAAGGAATTCAATGATGGTTTTGTTGTGAGTTCTAAACTCAAGCACATGTGAGTTGAAATGACGTCATCATGAAGTTTAACATTCCTAAAATTTCAAGCCATGTAAAGTGCATTTGAAAAAAGACAATAAGCCTACACACATAAGCCTACTGTATTTTTCAGAAGAATTTAGTGAGCTATGTATTGTTCTTTGTGAGTTTAAAACTCTGCTTATGGTGAGTGAAGCTATTGATAGAATATCCGTAATATACCATTCCAAACACCTAGGAAACTTCACCCCACATACCGTGCACATAACCTGACAAGTAACGTTGCTCACTATGGAAAAACAGAAGCAAGGAATCTAGTTATTTAAATCTTCCAATTACAATTAAGAAAGTTCATACTCGCATATAGCATACTTTAATACATACAATCCTCATGCAGTGATATGTAAAATACACTTCCTGGCGTTTATAGTTCGTGTCCCTCGGGTATGCATCACAACACCCATGCGTAAAATTGTACAGACTGCTGCTCCCCCTTACGTCTGTGTGTTCCATGAATTTGTCTCACACGCACGTGTGCTGCATAACTCCGGCTTATACACGTACGTGTGCTGTATAACTCCGGCTTATACACGTACGTGTACTGTGAATGTGTTCTACACGTACGTGTGCTGTTAATGTGTTCTACACGTGCGTGTGCTTTTAATGTGTTCTACACGTACGTGTGCTGTGAATGTGTTCTACACGTACGTGTGCTGTTAATGTGTTCTACACCTACGTGTGCTGTTAATGTGTTCTTCACATACGTTAACTGTGAATGTGTTCTTCACGTACGTGTACTGTGAATGTGTTCTACACGTTCGTGTACTTATCTGGCTTAGCTTTCTTCACTAGCGTGTGTACTCAACTTTATCTCATCACGTTCGTGTGGTACTCTTCAGCTTGTCTTTACGTGTGCGTGTCCTGTCTCTTGGCTTCTTTACACGTACACTACACCTAAATCTTTTCACGTACGTCCATCACTTTACCGATCTGAACACCTATGTGTTGTAAATAAACGTTTGTGTACAATTATAAAACTAAAGCATTGTTTCTCTACACAAACGTGTACCGTATATTGTTTGCCAACACGTACGTGTATGATAATTTGTTGGGGAAGGGTGGTGACGTGTACCGTATACTGTTTGCCTACACGTACGTGTATAATAATTAGTTGGGGAAGGGTGGTGACGGGTATTTATTGTTTGCCATAACACGCGAACGCACAACATGTCCGATGGAGCATCCCAAGAAGCAGCATGCAGGCTAAGTAACGACAGCGTAAATGTAGGCATAGTTGCCCGGTTTCCGATGCTAGTGTGTAGGTGTGGTATGTGTATACCCACTATGCGCTATCTTCACGACACCTGCCAGGTGTCGCTGTCCTTGCTACAATATCGAGAGTAGTGACCATACCTGGTAGATAGGATGGATAGCAGCCCTCCTACACCATCCTTTGAAGCGTGCACTAAATAAAGGACAGACATGTTCTATGTGTTGAATATTAATCTGGGCTTGGCTTCTGGTGCTGTTCTTGATACTTGATCGTTTAATTTCTATAAGGCAGCTACCATATAGACGAGACCCTTGTTAGCTATATATTCATCTTTATAGTAGCTAACTAAGGTTAACGGAAGCATTCAGTTGAAGTAAGTTTCAATTTCAAAAGTTTTTGCCTTTAGTTATCGTGATGGCAGTTTCAAATGATGATACGGAATTGTTGTCCGAGATAACACTGTTATCAGTGCGACGCCGCGGAAGCAAATGCTGCGCTTTCATATCCGACGATGCGTGTCATTGTGAATATATTTGCATTCCTTCCTCATTGTGTGACCTTCTTTACCTCCACAAACGGCTGGTGCAAGCCGTCCCACATTATTTGCATCATAAATACGACTAAATTATGCACCTCGCTGGGTCGCTGGTGCACGCATTCCCGTTCTTTTTGTAGAACAGAATCTGTTCCCCCTCCCCACGTTATCGTTTGTAGGTAGCACAGATACGAAGCAATTATTGACTACTACAAATAACTGCTGCTCGATGAGCGAAGTCCTCATGAATGGGTCTACAGTCTGTCAGCTCCCAGTATTCCAGGACCTGATGAACTTTGAATAAGGTCTTTGGATCGTAAGCGGGTGACAGAAATAGCGAACTACTTCACTTGTCCTCCAGTTGTTGCTGGCCAATGGATATTTGCTCGAACTTTGTTGCCATGTAAATTTTTTGGGAAAAAGAAAATTATACCGTGTGTTACGTAGTTTGTGTTACGTATGGTTATACTTTCTGAGCTCATTCAAATTGGGCGATCGGGCGAGAGATCCAGAACTTCTGCGTGGCGACCATTGGAGGTACTGACGTTCATGGTCTCAGAGTAGAGGTTGCCGTCGCCGCCTTTAATTGAAGGTGGCATCTAAAACGACATTCAAGCTGTATTTGATCTGCGTCTGCTGTTTTGAATGGCTCCGACCTCTATCTCTGAACGTCATTAGCAAGAGAAATCATTAGCAAGAGAAGCGCACTGACGAATTTTAGTCGTTGTGCTCGCGTCCCTGCGCCGGTGGCGACGCCCACCTGCGGCGCTGCACCGCTATTTCTGGTGCTGTAGTTGCGCCCCGCACTGCTGCGCCGCTATTAATTGAGAATGCCAGTAGTAAAACCGGGCACTGCTAATGCTACTACTTATTTCCCATCTGGAAGATTCAGGCTATTGAAAAGCAATTTTCGAAAGACATTTTTCGTGTAAATATACAACCTAAAATATCCATCACAGTTAGTCACATTGACATGGAAGATGAAACTATTGCTGAGCAGGCGGTAAGTTTAGCCAGATTGACACTGCGCAGTCCTGGTATATTGCCCTAAACGGCGCAAATATTTACTCTAGATTGAGGAATAAAATTCTATACACTCTGATTATGCGCTTCTCACAACCCTGTTAAGCAATGCCGGAATAGGAGACTTTTCAGATGATTACCTTAAAATGTCAAAACGCTGCCCTGAGGCACTTCTGACTATCATAATTTCGAGAAATAGTCAAATGACCCTGTTTGTGGAAACACATGTGTTGAATGACAGAACTGGGCTGGCGCTGCTTGGCGCCGATTTTAAGGTGCGCCGCGGGTGCAGTGACGCAATTGGCGGTGAACCTGCCCACCTCTCTTGGGACAATCCTATCGCCTTATTGGAGCTGTGCTCCTCGGTGTGGAGCTGGGCCTATACCTAACTTACCGTCTCTTACACATTTTTTCGATTCTGATACCTTAATAGGACGATACTGTCACTGATACCGAGGCTGATACTTTTTTAAATTTATTTTGTACTTTTTACTTGTAGAAAAAGTAAGTTTATCGTAAAGTAATGAAAAATTATATTGTAATTTCTGATTATTTCTGTTCATGAAAACTATTACATCGATAAGATTTAGTTACAACTAATTGCAGAATATGGATGTTCGATCATATTAAACATCCCTTACGGTCTTCAATTAGTTCATGAAACTGACATTTATAGTTGTTTTAAGATGGAAACCGATTAATGCTAATATTTTTTTGAAAGTAAATACTCCTAGCAGAACACCGCGAACACCATGTTGCATTAAATTTCGAAAATGAATTATATCCATCGTTTTGCTCATGTTAGTATAGCTCGTCTAAGTCGAAAAACAACTCTTTTGAGTACATTTGATGGTATCGGTTAAGTACCTGCTGATTGGTGAAGATGGACAGACGTCGATAGATGCAACCTCATTCTGATATTATTGGGCTGAATAGGGTGTTGATCTCTGGGTGCTCGCACAATGCGGGAAAACTCAACAATAGAGAACTATTGAACCGCGGCTTAGTTAACTTGAAAATGAGAAGGCGGGCCACTGTCGGCCCCCTACTACAGGTAAAAAATATTTCTTGTTTTGCTTGAAACTTATTATCAGACAATTCATGTGTCGACTCATGTGTTGTTTTTGCTATCGGAACTGTCCTTTAGCATTTAAACTACGACATGGGAACTGGTCTCAACGCTCCACCTCACTCTCCGACCCGAGTGCTCACGTCACAGGGATGCGTCTGATCGCCGGGTTTTCACTACCGCCATTATTTGTAGTGATGGTTCTTTCCTGCGTACGTGCTACGTTTTTTTTGTTGTGTGTGTCCTCAGACACTGCCCGTAAGATCACAGTGCAACTGCAACGATGGTCTATGTGTCCTGGCATGTCTTTTGTTGCTGAACACGCGTCAGGTGACCCACTCAGGACGAGAGGCCGCAATTGTTAGACATTGTGCTTCCATGTAATGGTTTTGTAACTGCTTTATGCTGGTATCAAACGGACGAAGTAGAAATGAAGGTCTCGCTCCCGGTGGGAGAGCTCATTGAACTTCAGTGGAGTTTACGGGTTGGGCTGGTTGTCGTAGATGGGTTTATTCGGGACACTTTTCTGTCTCCTTCTTGCTGGGAGTGCCCCAATCCACCCTGGGCTGAACCAGTGAACGGTTCCTTATCGGCGTGGTCGGAATTTCCTGCTATGGAGCACTGCCGGATATTGGCTCCATTTCATTAAAGGCTAACTGATTGTAAGCTGCTCTATGGGTTGCCTAAGCTCGCATGTGGATTTAATCCTTCTTTTCGCGTGCTTCCAAAAGAACTGGCGGGTGTTTGATGATCAACTAGAGAAATTCACTATAATTAAACGGCTTGGTTCATGACATATATTTTTTGTTATAATATAATGAACGATTGTATGAACTGTTTCCGAGATACCGCCTTGTGCAGTTGATGGGCGTGACTTCATTAGCACTTACCATTCATTAAATGTTAAAATATTTGACGACACAAACCTTCAACAGCTGATGTCTCGTAAATTGTTTGCTCATTTTACAATATCACTCCGTTCTATGCATTTGCGGTGAGATACAAGTTCTTTTGGCATGACACTCGCCCCATTGACGCTTGTTTGCGCGGCGTTGATTGGTGTTTATTCTTATTTTAGCGTACAACACTTCTCTGGGAATATTCGTACCTCTTACGTAAAACCCTCGAATATGTAATAATACACACGTGTTTCTTTTCATCGTTTTGTTATTTCTTGAAACTAACGCGGATTGTTTTAGTGTATAGTTCCTTGCCCCTCAGCGAAAACACTGACTTATATGGCCCATGTGATTCGCCTGCATATGGTTTACTGATTTTACTTATAATTTCGCTTCGAGCAGGTGTTTATTGGAGCCATTCGCGAAATAGTCATTCTTATGCAATCAATAATTTCCTAGCTGAGGTTTCTACCATCCTCGACCCTAATTTTGGATGACTGCTATTTATGGATACCTTCGTATATAAAATTTGGGCGATGCGACGTAACCTTCTTGGCTATGAAAGCCTTCTGAGGACTGCAGCGACGTCTGGCAGGGAAACATATCTGCCGAGGACACCGGCCTCGGCGTTCGAATTTTGTTGCACTAGACAAACCCAAGACATCGCTCAAAAGGGGAAGAGTTTTGTTTCAACATATTGTTATTTCAAAGTAATCGTGCATCGCGGTTAATTTGGTTTGCACCTAAAATTAATTAGACCGAATTGTGTAACGTCGACAATGATTGAATCCGTCTAAACCCGGAATAAAAGGTGAAGAAATTACTTGGTACTTGTTACTTTTGATATTCCTTTCTCTTCATATTCATTTTTGCTTGCTTGTTATGTTACTTGTTACTTGTGGTAGCTACTTGTAGTCCTTCACGGTTCTTTACTGCTAAGGGCCCACCGAGCGCCCGCCCAGGTGGTGCTGAAGGCGGTTGGTCGCATCTAAGGTACGACCATCCACCGCGAATGGTGGACACACGCTACTGATGCGCTTCGTATCTTATTCAGATGTTAACCATTCGAACGATGCCTTTGGTTTGTATCAATAACGACTGGTTGGCCAACAGTGAGCGATTTGATCCTATCGACTTTCGGTGCAAAATGCTTTCGATCCTGAACGAAGTTGACTTTGGATAGCGACATTCTCCGTCGTATGAGGGGTCCTCCCGGATATATTTGAACGTGAAATTATTCGGGTGGAACAGGTTTCGGCCTTGAACTCTTGGGTGACGCCTGTGCAGTGTAACAACATGGACGCTGTAGGTACAGCTCCCTCTGTATTTACCTCCAACGTCTCGTGGAAGTTTCTGTCCACGTGTCTGTACGAGGTTGCCCCTGCGCAATGTTGTGGTGCCAAGCAACTAAGTCTTGTTTTGAGCTTTGCTATTGCTAGCACGTTTGTTTGAAAAGTTCAGCTAGGCCTTTGGATAGGCTGTTTGGTACCTCATGATGTTGTGCAGCTGTGGCGATAGCTATCAGTGCTGTTGATGTGATGGGTGTCTGTGTGGTGCGTAGCTGGCGCAAAAGTGCGGGTCGCAGCATCGCGGTCATCTACTAAGGCAGCTGTTGGTGAGGCCCGGTTTGTCCGTCTCAAGTCAGTTGGCACCTTTAATTGTAACAGTATGGCAGTGGCTCCCTCTGTCACACGAAACAGCACGCCCTCACGTGGAACGACTCGCTACCATTGCATCAGTGCGTTGTCTTTATGTTGACATTTGATGGCGTATTGACACTGGAGTGACAGTCGGGCAAGCATCACTGGTTGTGTACAATTCGCAGCCGTCAGTGATTATATGCGGGCGGAGTACACGAGGTGTACAAGACGTGGTCATTGATAGATTGACGTAATTTACTGCACGCAGCTGTTTGGTGAATTATACGTGGGGTGCATCACACGTGGTCAATCATCTTAGAGCTGTTGATAGATTACATGTTGTGTACAACTCGTGCACGGTCATTGATGGCTGGATGTCACTATGATAAATTACACGTTGTGCACAACTCGTGCGCGGTCATTGATGGCTGGATGTCACTATGATAGATTACACGCTGTGTACAACTCGTGCGCGGTCATTGATGGCTGGATGTCACTATGATAAATTACACGTTGTGCACAACTCGTGCGCGGTCATTGATGGCTGGATGTCACTATG
>SDVV010038957.1:0-10679 GCA_016164225.1 Gammarus roeselii | reverse complement strand
CACACGACAGTGCCATTGAGACCGATATACTGGCAATGGTGCTCCACAAGACAGTAGCATTGATACGACGTAGTCAATGGTGTTCCACACTACAGTACCATTGCGACCGATATACTGTCAATTGTGCTCCACACGACAGTACCCTGGAGACCGATATACTGTCAATGGTGCTCCACACGACAGTGCCATTGAGACCGATATACTGTCAATGGTGCTCCAAAAGACAGTACCATTGAGACTGATATACTATCAATGATACTCTACACGACAGTACTATTGAGACCGATATACTGTCAATGGTGCACCACACGACAGTGCCATTGAGACCGATATACTGGCAATGGTGCTCCACAAGACAGTAGCATTGATACGACGTAGTCAATGGTGTTCCACACTACAGTACCATTGCGACCGATATACTGTCAATTGTGCTCCACACGACAGTACCCTGGAGACCGATATACTGTCAATGGTGCTCCACACGACAGTGCCATTGAGACCGATATACTGTCAATGGTGCTCCAAAAGACAGTACCATTGAGACTGATATACTATCAATGATACTCTACACGACAGTACTATTGAGACCGATATACTGTCAATGGTGCACCACACGACAGTACCATTGAGACCGAAATACTGTCAATGGTGCTCCACACGACAGTACCATTGAGATCGATGAACTGTCAATGGGGCTGGCTCCTCACGACAATACAATGAACACTGATAAACTGTCAATGGTGTTCCACACGACAGTGCCATTGAGACCGATATACTGTCAATGGTGCTCCAAAAGACAGTACCATTGAGACTGATATACTATCAATGATACTCTACACGACAGTACTATTGAGACCGATATACTGTCAATGGTGCACCACACGACAGTGCCATTGAGACCGATATACTGGCAATGGTGCTCCACAAGACAGTAGCATTGATACGACGTAGTCAATGGTGTTCCACACTACAGTACCATTGCGACCGATATACTGTCAATTGTGCTCCACACGACAGTACCCTGGAGACCGATATACTGTCAATGGTGCTCCACACGACAGTTCCATTGAGACCGATATACTGTCGATGGTGCTCCACACGACAGTTCCATTGAGACCGATATACTGTCAATGGTTCTCCACCGACAATACCATCGAGACCGATATACTGTCATTGGTGCTCCACACGACAGTACCATTGATACCGATATACTGTCAATGGAGCTCCACACAACAGTATCAATAAAATCGATATACTGTCAATGGTGCTCCACACGACAGTACCATTGAGACCGATATACTGTCGATGGTGCTCCACACGACGGTAACATTGAGACCGATATATTGTCAATGGTGTTCCACACGACAGTACCATTGAGACCGATATACTGTCAATGATGCCGCACACGGTTAGTACCATTGAGACAGATATACTGTCAAATGGCCTTGAAACGACATTACCATTGATGCTGATAAACTGTCAATGGGGCTCCACACGACAATTCAAAGAACACCGATAAACTGTTAATGGTGCTCCACACGACAGTACAATTGTGACCGATATACTGTCAATAATGCTCCACACGACAGTTTCATTGAGACCGATAAACTGTCCATGGTACTCTACACGACAGTACCATTAAGACCGATATACGCTCAATGGTATTCCACACGACAGTACCATTGAAACCGATATACTGTCAATGGTACTACACTCAACAGTACCCCTGAGACCGATATACTGCCAATGGTCCTCCACACGACACTAGTATTGAGATCGATATACTGACAATGGTGCTTCACACGACAGTACTATTGAGACCGATATACTGTCAATGGTGCTCCTCAATATAATACCGTTGAAACAGATATACTGTCAATGGGACTTCACACGACTTTACCATTGAAATCGATGAACTGTCAATGACGCTCCACACGACAGTACCATTGAGACCGATACACTGTTAATGGTGCTCTAGACGACAGTATCATTGAGACCGATATACTGTCAATGCAGCTCTACACGACAGTACGACTGATATCGATATATTGTCAATGGTGCTCCACACGACAGTACCATTGAAACCGATAATCTGTCAAAAGTGCTCAACACGACACTGCCATTGAGACCAATAAACTGTCAATGGTGCTTCAAACGACAGTACCATTTAGACCGAGATACTGTCAAAAATGTTCCACACGACAGTACCATTGAGGCCGATAAACTGTCAAAGGTGCTCCACACGACAGTACCATTGAAACCGATAAACTGTCAATGGTGTTCTACACGACAGTTCCATTGAGACCGATACACTGTCAATGGTGCGCCACACGACAGTACCATTGAGACCGATGAACTGTCGATGGTGCTCCACACTACAGTATCATTGAGACCGATATACTGTCAATGGTGCTCCACCGACAGTGCCATTGAGACCGATATACTGACAATGGTACTTCACTCGACAGTACCATTGAGACCGATAAACTGTTAACGGTACTCCACACGACAGTACTATTGAGACCGATATCACGTCAATGGTGCTCAATACGACAATCCCTTGAGACCGATATACGGCCAATGGTGCTCCATACGATCGTACTATTAAGACCGAAATAATGTCAATAGTGCTCTACACGACAGCACCATTGAGACCGATATACTGTCAATTGTGCTCCACACGACGATACCATTGAGACCGATATACTGTCAATGGTGCTCCACACGACAGTACCATTGAGACCGATATACAGTCAATAGTGCTTCCCACGATAACACCATTAAGACAGATATACTGTCAATGGGGCATGACACGACAATACCATTGAGGCCGATACACTGTAAATGGTGTTCCACACGACAGTACCATTGAGACCAATTTACTATCAAAGGTGCTCCACACGACAGTACCATTGATACAGATAAATTGGCAATGGTTCTCCGAACGACAGTACTTAGGAGACCGATATATTGTCAATGTTGCTACACACGACAGTGCCATTGAGACCGATATACTGGCAATGGTGCTCCACAAGACAGTAGCATTGATACCGACGTAGTCAATGGTGTTCCACACTACAGTACCATTGCGACCGATATACTGTCAATTGTGCTCCACACGACAGTAAGCTGGAGACCGATATACTGTCAATGGTGCTCCACACGACAGTGCCATTGAGACCGATATACTGTCAATGGTGCTCCAAACGACAGTACCATTGAGACTGATATACTGTCAATGATACTCTACACGACAGTACTATTGAGACCGATATACTGTCAATGGTGCACCACACGACAGTACCATTGAGACCGAAATACTGTCAATGGTGCTCCACACGACAGTACCATTGAGATCGATAAACTGTCAATGGGGTTGGCTCCTCACGACAATACAATGAACACTGATAAGCTGTCAATGTTGCTCCACACAACAGTACCATTGATACCGACATACTGTCAATTTGGCTCCACACAACAGTATCAATAAGATCGAAAAACTGTCAATGGTGCTCCACACGACATTACCATTGGGACCGATATACTGTCGATGGTGCTCCACACGGCAGTTCCATTGAGACCGATATACTGTCAATGGTGCTCCACCGACAATACCATTGAGCCCGACATAATGTCATTGGTGCTCCACACGACAGTACCATTGATACCGATATACTGTCAATGGGGCTCCACACAACAGTATCAATAAGATCGATATACTGTCAATGGTGCTCCACACGACAGTACCATTGAGACCGATATACTGTCAATAGTGCTCCACACGACAGTAACATTGAGACCGATATATTGTCAATGGTGTTCCACACGACAGTATCATTAAGAATTATATACTGTCAATGATGCCGCACTCGGTTAGTACCATTGAGACAGATATACTGTCAAATGGGCTCGAAACGACAGTACCATTGATGCTGATAAACTGTCAATGGTGCTCCACACGACAATACAAAGAACACCGATGAACTGTTAATGGTGCTCCACACGACAGTACCATTGTGACCGATATACTATCAATAATGCTCCACACGACAGTTTCATTGAGACCGATAAACTGTCCATGGTGCTCTACACGACAGTACCATTGGGACCGATATATTCTCAATGGTACTCCACACGACAGTGCTATTGAAACCGATATACTGTCAATGGTGCTACACTCAACAGTACCCCTGAGACCGATACACTGCCAATGGTCCTCTACACGACACTAGTATTGAGACCGATATACTGACAATGGTGCTTCACACGACAATACTATTGAGACCGATATACTGTCAATGGTGCTCCACAATATAATACCGTTGAAACAGATATACTGTCGATGGGACTTCACACGACTTTACAATTGAAACCGATAAACTGTCAATGACGCTCCACACGACAGTACCATTGAGACCGATACACTGTCCGTGGTGCTCTACACGACAGTACCATTGAGACCGATACACTGTCAATGGTGCTCCACACAACAGTACCAATGAGACCGGTATACTGTCAATGGTGCTCCACACGACAGTACCATTGAGACTGATATACAAACAATGCTGCTCCCCACGATAGTACCAACGAGACAGATATACTGTAAAGGGGGTTTCACACGACAGTACTATTGAGACCGATACACTGTGAATGGTGCTCCACACGACAGTAGCATTGAGACTGATTTACTGTCAAAGGTGCCCCACACGACAGTACCATTGAATCCGATAAACTGTTAATGGTTGTCCACACGACAGTACCATTGAGACCGATATTCCTTCGATGTAGCTCTACACGACATTACCTTCGGGACCGATTTACTGGCAATGGTGCTCCACACGATTTACTGGCAATGGTGCTCCACACGAAAGTAGCTTTGATACCGATGTAGTCAATGGTGTTCCACACGACAGTACCATTACGACGGATATACTGTCAATGGTGTTCCACACGATAGTACCATTGAAACCGATGTACTGTCAATGTTGCTCCACACGACAGTTCCATAGGGACTGATATACTGTCAATGGTGCTCCAAACAACAGTACCATTGAGGCTGATATACTGTCAATGGTACTCTACACGACAGTATTATTGAAACTGATATACTATCAATGGAGCTCTACACGACAGTACCATTGAGACCGATATACTGTCAATGGTGCTCCACACGACAATACTATTAACACCGATAAACTGTCAATGGTGCTTCACACGACAGTACCATTGAGACCGATATACTGTCAATGGTGTTCCACGTGACAGTTCCATAGAGACCGATATACTGTCAATGGTGCTCCACACGACTGTACCATTGTGACCGCTTTACTGTCAAAGGTTCTCCACACGATAGTACCATTGATACAGATAAACTGGCAATGGTGCTTCAAACGACAGTACCTCTGAGACCGATATATTGTCAATGTTGCTACACACGACATTACCATCGAGACCGATATACTGGCAATGGTGCTCCACAAGAAAGTAACATTGATACCGATGTAGTCAATGGTGTTCCACACTACAGTACCATTGGGACCGATAAACTGTCAATGGTGCTCCACACGACAGTACCCGTGAGACCTATATACTGTCAATGGTGCTCCACACGACAGTGCCATTGAGACTGTTTTACTGTCAATGGTGCTCCAAACGACAGTACCATTGAGACCGATATACAGTCAATGGTGCTCCCCACGGTAGTATCATTGAGACAGATATACTGTCAATGGGGCTTGACACGACAATACCATTGGGGCTGATACACTGTCATTGGTGCTCCAAACGACAGTACCATTGAGACCGATTTACTGTCACCCCTACGAGCCGAGTTCATTGTAGGGGAGTAGCTTCGTTAAATGAACCGCCCCAAGAGCGATTTCCAAGTTTCTTACATGTTATCCTCACATCAAGGGAGTGACTTCATTTCTGCAACAGCCCCGAGAAGCATGTCCACTTCCCCTACAAGCCGAAATCGTCGTAGGCAAGTAACTTTGCTCTCGGAAGCGCGCCAAGACCGACTCCCTTTTGCCTTACAGTTATTGCATTTCCAGGGAAAGTGGCTTCGTTTCTGCAGCAGCCCAAAAACCTTGTCCACCTACCCTACGAGCTGAGATCGTTGTAGGGTGGTGACTTTGTTCTCGGAGCCGCGCTGCGAACGACTTCCTCTTGCCTTTCAGTTCTTGCACTTCCAGGGGAAGTGGCTTTGTTCCTGCACCAGCCCCGGAACCTTGTCCACCTACCCTACGAGCTGAGATCGTTGTAGGGTAGAGACTTGGTTCTTGGAACCGCGCCGAGACCGATTTCATTTGCCTTACAACGATTGCACCTCCTAGGGGAGTGACTTCATTCCTTCATCAGCCCTGATAACCCAGTCGACTTCATCTACGAGCCAAGATCGGTGTATGGGTAGTGACTTTGTTTTCGAACCTGCCCCGAGAGCGATTTCAAAGTTCCTTACAAGCATCGCCACTCCAATTAGTGACTATATTCATGCAACAGGCCCGGAACCATGTCCACTTCCCCTACAAGCTGAGATCGTTTTGGGGTAGTGAGTTTGCTCACGGAGTCGCCCGGAGACTGATTTTCATTTGCCTTACAGCCATTGCACCTCCAAGGGAAGTGACTTCATTCCTGTAGCAGCCATGAGAACTAAGTCGACTTCTCCTGAGAGCTGAGACTCATGTAGGGTAGTGAAATTGCTCTCAGAGCAGCGCCGAAACCGATTTCCATTTGTCTTGCAGCTATGGCACCTCCTGGATAAGTAACTTCATTCCTGCAGCAGATCTGAAAACCGTGTCCACTTCCCCTACGAGCTAAGATCGTTGTAGGGTAGCGACTTTGTTCACGGTGCTGCTCCGAAACCGATTTCCATTTGCCTTACAACCATTGCGCCTTCCAGGGAAATGACTTCTTTCCTGCAGCAGCCCCGAGAAATCAGTCAACTTCCCCTACAAGCCGAGATTGTGGACGTGTAGTGACTTTATTCGCGGAGCCGTCCCATGAGCGATTTCGAAGTTCCTTACAAACATCGCCACTCTAAGGGAGTGACTTCATTCTTGCAGCAGCTCCGAGAACTCTGTCCACTTCATCTACGATCCGATATCATTGTAGAAGAGTTACTTTGTTCTCCAAGCCGCCCCGAGACCGATTTCCCTACGAGCTGAGATCGTTGTAGGGTAGTGACTTAGATCTCGGAGCCGCGTCGCGACCGATTTCTATTTCCCTTACAGCCATTGCACCTCCAGGGGAAGTAATTTAATTCCCGCAGCAGATCCGAGAACCATGTCCCATTCCCCTGCAAGGTGTGATCGTTGTAGAGTAGTGACTTCGATCTCGAAGCAGCCCTGAGAGAGCGATTTCAAAGTTCCTTACAAGCATCGCTACTCCAAGGGAAAGACTTCATTTCTGAAGCAGCCCCGAGAACTCTGTATACTCTATCTACGAGCCCAGATCTTTCTATGGAAGTGACTTTGTTCTTAGATCCGCCACGCGAGTGATTTCAGAGTTCCTTACAAGCATCGCTACTCCAAGGGAGTGTGACTTCATTCCTGCATCAGCTACGAGAACTTTGTCCACTTCATCTACAAGCCGAGATCATTGTAGGAGAGTTACTTTGTTCTCGGAGTCCCCCCGATTTTATTTTGCCTCACAGTCATTGCCCCTCCTGGGGAAGTGACTTCATTCATTCAGCAGCCACGAAAACAATGTCCACTTCCCCGACGAGCCGAGTTCATTGTAGGGGAGTGACTTCGTTCCATGAGCCGCCCCGCGAGCGATTTCCAAGTTCCCTACAAGCTATGGTCACACCAAGGGAGTAACTTCATTTCTGCAACAGCCCCGACAAGCATGACCACTTCCCCTACGAGCCGAAATCTTTGTAGGGTTGTAACTTTGCTCTCGGAGTCGCACCGAGACCGATTTCCTTTTGCCTTTCAGTTATTGCACTGCCAGGGAAGTGGCTTCGTTCTTGCAACAGCCCCGATAACATTTTCCACCTACCCTACGAGCCGAGATCGTTGTAGGGTAGCGACTTGGTTCTTGGAGCCACACAGAGACCGATTTCATTGTCCTTACAATCATTGCACCTCCTAGGGAAGTGACATCATTTCTTCAGCACCCCCGATAACCCAGTCGACTTTCCCATTGAGCTGAGATCATTGTAGGGTAGTGACATTATTTTCGGAGACGCGCAGAGACCAATTTCCATTCGGCTTACAGCAATTGCACCTCCTAGGGAAGTGACTTCATTCCTGCAGCTACCCCGAAAACTCTGTCCACTTCATCTACGAGCCGAGATCTGTGAAGGGTAGTGACTCTATTCTCAGAGCCGCCCCGAGAGAGTTTTACAAAGTAACTCTTCTACAATGATCTCGGCTCGTACGTGAAGTTAACAGAGTTCCCGGAGCTGCTGCAGGAATGAAGTCACTCCCTTGAAGTGGTGATGCTTGTTAGGAACATTGAAATTTCTCTCTCAGGGCAGCTTCGAGAAAGAAGTCACTACCCTACACCGATCCCAGCTCGTTGGGGAAGGAGACATGGTTCTCGGATCTGCTGCGGGAATGAAATTACTTTCCCTGGAGATGCAATAGCTGTGAAAGAAATGGAAATCGGCCTCGGGGCGGCTTCGGGAACAAAGTAACTCCTACAATGATATCGACTAGTAGATGACGTATACGGAGTTCTCGGAGCTGATGCAGGAATGAAGTCACTCCCCTAGAGTGGCGCTGCTTGTAAGGAACTTTGAAATCACTCTTGGGGTGGCTCCGCGAATAAAGTCACTACCCGTCCACGATCTCAGCTTGTATGAGAAGTCAATTCAGTTCTCGGCGCTGCTGCAGGAATGAAGTCACTCCCCTAGAGGGGCGATGCTTGTAAGGAACTTTGAAATCGCTCTTGGGGCGGCTCCGCGAATAAAGTCACTACCCGTCCACGATCTCAGCTTGTATGAGAAGTCAATTCAGTTCTCGGCGCTGCTGCAGGAATGAAGTCACTCCCCTAGAGGGGCGATGCTTGTAAGGAACTTTGAAATCGCTCTTGGGGCGGCTCCGCGAATAAAGTCACTACCCGTCCACGATCTCAGCTTGTATGAGAAGTCAATTCAGTTCTCGGCGCTGCTGCAGGAATGAAGTCACTCCCCTAGAGGGGCGATGCTTGTAAGGAACTTTGAAATCGCTCTTGGGGCGGCTCCGCGAATAAAGTCACTACCCGTCCACGATCTCAGCTTGTATGAGAAGTCAATTCAGTTCTCGGCGCTGCTGCAGGAATGAAGTCACTCCCCTAGAGGGGCGATGCTTGTAAGGAACTTTGAAATCGCTCTTGGGGCGGCTCCGCGAATAAAGTCACTACCCGTCCACGATCTCAGCTTGTATGAGAAGTCAATTCAGTTCTCGGCGCTGCTGCAGGAATGAAGTCACTCCCCTAGAGGGGCGATGCTTGTAAGGAACTTTGAAATCGCTCTTGGGGCGGCTCCGCGAATAAAGTCACTACCCGTCCACGATCTCAGCTTGTATGAGAAGTCAATTCAGTTCTCGGCGCTGCTGCAGGAACGAAGCCACTTCCCTTGGAAGTGCAAGAGCAAAGTCACTACCTTACAACGATCTCGGCTCGTAGGGGAATTTTATATTGTTTTCGGGGCTGCTGCTGGACTGAAGTCCTTCCCTTGGAGATTCAATGACTGTAAGGCAAATGGAAATTAGTCTTGGCGCGGCACCGAGAACAAAGTCACTACCCTACAACGATCTCAGCTCGTAGGGTAAGTGGACAAGGTCCTCGAGGCTTCTGCAGGAAGAAGTCACTTCCCCTGGAGATGCAATAAGTGTAGGGCAAAAGAAAGTCGATCTCGGCGTGGCTCTGAGAGCAAAGTCACCACCCTACAACGATCTCGGCTAGTAGGGAAAGTGAACATGGTTTTCGGGGCTGCTGCTAAAATGAAGTCACTTCCTTGTCGTGATGATGGCTTGTAAGGAACTTCCAAATCGCGTTCGGGGTGGCTCATGGAATGAAGTACTCCCCTACAATGAACTCGGCTCGTAGGGGAAGTGGACAATGTTCTCGGATCTGCTTCTCCTGGAGGTTCAATGACAGTAAGGCAAATGGAAATCGGTCTCGTCGCGGCTCCGAAAACAATGTCATGACCCTACAATGATCTCGGCTTGCAGTGGAAGTGGAAATGGTTCTCGTGACTGCTGCACGAATAAAGTCATTTCTCCGAGAGTGGCAATAGCTGTAAGGCAAATGGAAATCAGTCTCGGGGTGGCTCCGTGAACAAACTCACTACCCTTCAACGATATCAGCTTGTAGGAGAAGTGGACATGGTTCTTGAGTCTGCTGCATGAATGAAGTGACGATGCTTGTAAGGAACTTTGCAATCGCTCTTGGGGCGGCTCCGTGAATAAAGTCACTACCCTACCACGATCTCAGCTTGTAGGAGAAGTCAACTGAGTTCTCGGGGCTGCTGCAGGAATGATATCACTTCGCTGAGAGGTGCAATGGTTCTAAGGCAAATGGAAATCGGTGTCGGCGCGGCTTCGCGAACAAAGTAACGACCCTACAACGATCTCAGTTCGTAGGGTAAGTAGACAAGGTGCTCAGGGCTACTGCAAGAACGAAGCCACTTCCCCTGGAAGTGCAATAACTGTATGGCAAAAGGAAGTCGGTCTCGGCGCCGCTCCGAGAGC
>SDVV010038956.1:0-10679 GCA_016164225.1 Gammarus roeselii | reverse complement strand
CCTGTAGGACCTCTGCCTCTCACAGCCTGTAGGACCTCTGCCTCTCACAGCCTGTAGGACCTCTGCCTCTCACAGCCTGTAGGACCTCTGCCTCTCACAGCCTGTAGGACCTCTGCCTCTCACAGCCTGTAGGACCTCACGGAAACTTGAATGGAGGCTAGATAAGAATCTGTGTCTGGTATAAAAATTATGAAGAACACATCTGAAACATATGACTTTGTTTTTTTGCGCTCAAGAAGGAATCAAACAATCACCTTGTTCGTTCTCTGCTTATTTAGTAGCATTGTAGCACAGATATCCTTGTTGATACTTTAGTGTGACCTTTATTTCTATTTTTGATTAAATCGGACCAGTTCAATCTAGATCTGAACCACTATAAATCACAACCGTTACATTTTCATTTCCCCAGGTTCAAATTGTGAAAACGGCTTCTAAGCATTGTATACGGCATCTTTAACATGTTTCATTTCACCTAGAGTCCTCTTCAGTAATAGAAGAGAGGCCCGCCATTGATATTTCTTGCATTATTTTATCAAGAGCATTCACTACTGTTTTTTACAACAATGGAAACTCTGCTCAATGGAGAAGCCCGTAGCAGTCTGCCCGAGCCCCAGACCCCGGAATAATAATAGCAAAATAGACTAACTCAGGCGATGCCCTAACCTTCTGACCTAACCCTTTGCTTACACCCTCTGTCTTACCATTCAGCCTTAACCATCTGCCCTAACCTATGCTCTTACCATCTGCCCTAACCCTCCGTCCTAACCCTCTGCTTTACCTTCTGCCCTGTCCCTTTGATCTAACCCTCTGCCCTAACCCTGTTCTTTAACCCGACAGAGACCGAGTTGCGGAAGCTGGTGGGCGGGGTGACGACCTCCTCAGATGGCACCATTGAGTTCAATGAGTTTCTGCAGATGATGAGCAAGAAACTCAAGAACACCGGTGACGAGAACGAGCTCAAGGAGGCCTTCAAGTGAGTTGCCGCTACAGGGCACTCAAGAGTACCGGTCGAGTGGTTGTGTGATTAAGGAACAGCCCAACAACTCGTCTAAAGCCAGTTTAAATTAAGGATCAGCCCAACAACTCGTCTAAAGCCAGTTCAGATTCATGCTGAGACAGTTCACATTTGTGTTGAAACAACAAGATCTTTGAAAATACTGATTTCAAACTAAGATTACACATTTCACAGCCCCGAGGAAACGTGTGAGTTGGTAGCAAAATAGATTTACTTGAAAGTGGTGTCGCTTCTACACGCGTTCGGACAAGCTTGACACGATCCTTGATGCCGTTTCCCGAGTTATCGTTTCTGTTATTTGACGATAAAATAAATGCACTAGTAATGTTTTAGGTGAAAAACATTTTTCCTTCTGTGCGAGACACTTAGTTCTCTACTCAAAATCAAAAATTTCAACAACAAAAAATTGACGCTTGTCACTTACAGGCAATAGAAATAGTTCCATTCACTTCAAGAAGTCAGCGGCCTAGTGAGTCAGCGGCCTAGTGCCATTTTAATGCGTAAAATAACTGCCAGAATACCACCGTCATTCCCAGCACCCGCAGTGTAACGGGTGAAAATAAACTCGTTATTTGGCAAACAGCTGAGAACCGTTGCCCTTTTAGCGGCAAATTGATTAAAGGTTTACTATCGTTGTTGCTGCGAGCTCAGCGCCTCGATAAACTTAAAGGGTGATCAAGAAACCTTAGTTGACCGTAAACTGCATGTTTGATGTTCTGAATGAGGGTTAGAAAGACTATTGTTTCGCAACATCCCTACGCTAGCAAGGAATGTTAACTAGAGGGGGACTGTTGTGATTGGGCCTCATGCCGGAGAAAACCTTTCTCCTGAACTGTACTCAAAGAGTGCTCCTAAAGAAACCTTCGCTAGGCAAAGAAGTTATGTGTGACTGTTGCAATGGCGCCTCGTGTGGAGGAAACGCTTATGCTAAACTGCAGTCCAGCAGCTCGCGCTGAACTGTTCTACAAATTTATTCAAGAAAACTGTACATTAAAATTGTCCCTTCGCAGAGTGTTCGATAAGAAAAACAGCGGCTACCTCTCCTCGGCGGAGCTGAGGCACGTAATGACATCGATGGGTGAACGGCTCTCAGAGACTGAGGTGGAAGACATGATCAAGGAAGCGTCTCCTAGTGGTGACGGCAGAGTTAACTATGATGGTGAGTCGCTGAGACAGGACAAGGAGGTGTTGGCAGGAGACATGATCAGGAAGCGTCTCCTAGTGGTGACGGCAGAGTTAACTATGATGGTGAGTCGCTGAGACAGGAGAAGGAGGTGTTGGCAGGAGACATGATCAGGAAGCGTCTCCTAGTGGTGACGGCAGAGTTAACTATGATGGTGAGTCGCTGAGACAGGAGAAGGAGGTGTTGGCAGGAGACATGATCAAGGAAGCGTCTCCTAGTGGTGACGGCAGAGTTAACTATGATGGTGAGTCCCTGAGGTAGAAGTCATGATCAAGGATGCGTCTCCTAGTGGTAAAGGCAAGGTTAACAAAGACTTTGAGTCGCTGAGATGGAAGACCGACGATTCTCCACCCTCTAGTTTTATTTGAATGGAGTGTGGTGCAGCATAAACTATTCGCCGTCCTGTGATGTTTTCGTCGTGCCACTGAACACGAACTCGTCCCTGGTTGCCATTATCAAACATGGTCAATTCTTGTATGTATGTATGTATGTATGTATGTATGTATGTATAGACATACAGTCGTTTCCCACTAGTTAGGACATCATCTTGACATCATTAAAATATCTCAAATATCCTTACGCTAAGTGATGATGTTATTTGCTTGACGATGACCATATAAATGATCATTTAAGCACGTTAGTTTAGCAGTTTTTGAATAAAGAAAAGTAAAGAACTTGAAGCTCTACCACGAACAGTTAAGGTTAATATGTAATAAAAGCTGTCGAGCCCTACTGCGAACACTGACCTCAGAGCTCACTCTTATCCCGTTGTAAGGGTGCAGCATTGGGTCCAGGTTTTTGTGATAGCAATAAACTTAGAAATGCGTTTGCTTACAGATTTCGTGAGCTTGATCGCCCGTAAGCACTGATGAGGCGGCAGGACCTGAGTCACTTTCCTACCAGCATCCTACAGAGTCATCGGGCAGAGTCCTTTTCGAGCTCGCTGCTCTTAGCATCCTACAAAAATTCTCCAGCAGAGTCCTTGTCAGGCTCGCTGTCATCAGAAGGAAACGACGACAGTTGCGTTAACTTGAGACGACTTCTTTCACCTGCAACTGAGAGTGAGAGCTACAGAAGGACTTCTCATTGAAGCGACGACAGTTGCGTTAACTTGAGACGACTTCTTTCACCTGCAACTGAGAGTGAGAGCTACGGAAGGACTTCTCATTGAAGCGACGACAGTTGCGTTAACTTGAGAAGACTTCTTTCACCTGCAACTGAGAGTGAGAGCTACAGAAGGACTTCTCATAGAAGCGACGACAGTTGGATCAACTTGAGACGACTTCTTTTACCTGCAACTGAGAGTGAGAGCTACAGAAGGACTTCTCATTGAAGCGACGACAGTTGGATCAACTTGAGACGACTTCTTTCACCTGCAACTGAGAGTGAGAGCTACAGAAGGACTTCTCATTGAAGCGACGACAGTTGGATCAACTTGAGAAGACTTCTTTTACCTGCAACTGAGAGGCAGGGCTTCAGAAGGACTTTTCATTGTAGTACCAAACTGTGATTCTGGACTCGGCTCTCAGAAAATTAGAAGAATAATTGAAATTAAAGCTCATTATTTAATTGATGGCTTGATTCAATTGAAGAAAAAAAACTGAAATAATGGGAAATTTGTTTTAAATGAGTCCTTTTACAATCCGGCAAGGTTAGGGCAATCTTTGTGGTCCTGTAACGTACAGAAAATGCATTTAGCGCGCACACCAGGATTGTTGCCTGAACGCGCGCACACCAGGATTGTTGCCTGAACGCACGCACACCAGGATTGTTGCCTGAACGCGCGCACACCAGGATTGTTGCCTGAACGCACGCACACCAGGATTGTTGCCTGAACGCGCGCACATTAGGATTGTTGCCTGAACGCGCGCACACCAGGATTGTTGCCTGAACTACTCCGAAACTATTTAGTCTCTTATGACCCAAATATGGGGCATAATGTAACCATGGCAACAGGCTATGTCGGCCGGAATATAATTAAATTTTCCCTCTGTAGAAGACTCTCAAATCATCGAATCCAGGTATATTGTGATTATTGCCAGAAGCAGGTTGCCAGAAGCAGGTTGCCAGAAGCAGGTTGCCAGAAGCAGGTTGCCAGAAGCAGGTGACACGACGGGAACAATCACCGAGACGAATATTGTTACAAGACTGGTCCCATTCAGGGCCTTGCATTTGAAGTTCAACGTCAAGAAACAATCTTGAGTACACTATAATGAAATAAAAATATAGTGTCATTTATTCGAATAAAATAGTGAAAATTGTAAGCATACCCACGACATTGAACCAAAAAACAATCTAAATTTGATTTCAGCTATTTTAAGTGGTTTACATAAAGAGATTTTCTAAAACCTAAAACGTTTGTTAACACTGACACAAACTCATCTCACAGTTAAAGATGACCCCAATAGGTGCAGTAGCTTTGTATCGTATCGGTGATACCTTATCGTACAACGCAAGGAACGCATTATGTGGAGTAGTGAAGTTACCACTGAGCTCGCCACACGACTGAAGGGGCAGCGTTAAGGATAACCGCTTATTGTTGCTGATGCACGAGACTCTAATGATCCTCACATTGGGAGACTCTAATGATCATCACATTAGGAGACTCTAATGATCCTCACATTAGGAGACTCTAATGATCATCACATTAGGAGGCTCTAACGATCCTCACATTAGGAGACTCTAATGATCCTCACATTAGGAAACTCTAAAGACCCTCACAATAAGATACCCTAATGACCCTCACATTAATAGCCGCTTATTGTTGCAGATGCACGAGACTCTAATGATCCTCACATTAGAGTCTCAGATCAATCAGGGTTGTATAACGTCTGTGAATGAGTCGTCACTTAAAGAGAAGGGAGAATGAGGGGGGGTTCTCCCCCGTGCAACGGCCTTCATGTATTGAGGTTGTAGGGGCAACAAATAATTGAAGATTGATGGCAGCCAATAGACATTTAAGATGTTTCATTACATTTTAGAACCGAATCGCTAAGCAGCATACAGCGCATTGAACAGAACAAAAAAACAGGATCTATGCGAATTATCGAACAATTTCCGTGCTATACCGTCTCTGAGAGCATCAACAGTTTACAGTCGACACACCGTCTCTGAGAGCATCAACAGTTTACAGTAGACACGCCGTCTCTGAGAGCATCAACAGTTTACAGTAGACACGCCGTCTCTGAGAGCATCAACAGTTTACAGTAGACATGCCGTCTCTGAGAGCATCAACAGTTTACAGTCGACACGCCGTTTCTGAGTGCATCAGCAGTTTACAGTAGACACGCCGTCTCTGAGTGCATCAACAGTTTACAGTAGACACACCGTCTCTGAGAGCATCAACAGTTTACAGTCGACACGCCGTCTCTGAGTGCATCAGCAGTTTACAGTAGACACGCCGTCTCTGAGTGCATCAACAGTTTACAGTAGACACACCGTCTCTGAGAGCATCAACAGTTTACAGTAGACACGCCGTCTCTGAGAGCATCAACAGTTTACAGAAGAAACCCATGGAATGACGGGGAGACCAACTCCTCAAAGACTCAATTTAGAAGTGTAAAAAATCATTCCAGTGCTTTTGATACACATACATTCCTAATCAGAAAAATGTCTATTTTTTTTCGGAAGAATCAACTTTCAGAGCTGTTATAAAACGGCTTATAAATGATAGTATTTCAAATTGTTCTCAATAAGTAACATTATTATTATCATTATTATCATTGTAATGATAACGGTGACTATACAAATATTCTAGAGAGTGACCTATACCATGTTACTATCTACTTATGCTATTACTGATAGTGATAAGAACAATAGCGTACATGTCTGCCTAGGGCTTATAGCAACAGATGCTTTACTTATATGCTATCATTTGTTGCAGCAGAGGCGCAACGACCAGCTTCTTGTTTGTCAGGCGTATTTTTAGTTGCTGCGATAGGGAGTAAGAATAGCGCCATGTCTAAATGTCGCCGATACCTCAAGGGTCCTGTCCCTGAGCATCAGCTCAGGTAAACAAATGATGTACGCTCCGTATGGTGCTCAGAAATGATGTTTGATGTGTGTGATGCTTAGAAATGCTCATTCGTGGAAGTTTTCATGTAAATCACTGCGAAAAAATACTTGTTCGGGTTTTAAAATGTAATGGGAATTGGAACTGAAATACCGGCGTTGATGAAGCTTCGTAGGAATCTCTTACCTGCTCCTAGCGCTGGGAATACTAAAGGGTTCGATATTAAACTGAAATTAGGAAAAAGAATGTTGACTATGTCATTGGCAGAATATTAATTGTTGAGTTGTGCATGTTACTTACGTTGAGAAATGATGTAAGAATTATCTGAAGTACTATATATGATATTATCGAAGAGAATAACAACTATGCGAAATTTCTTACTGGTGAGTTAGGTTACCCTCAGTTGGTGTGATGAATAGGAAATACAGTGGTGGCATCAATGCTGGGTGAACGTTGACTGAACCAAACACTAAAATCGTGATAGGCAGGCACAGTTGGTCTCTCGCCATCTGATTGTAACGAGGCAATAGCTGAGGCAAGTAATGTTCACGATGATTGGTTAGGATTTTGAGAGTGCGTTAAATATGCAAGTTTTGATCGAGAGTTTGAGAGTTTGAACTACACCACAAAATATGGTAACTTACTTCTCAGTGTTTCTAGGATACTCATCCCTGCCAGCATTGGAGCACCTCATTCCTTTCACCCCTTCCTCCCAACGGCATTGAGATTTTGTCTCCTCATCCCTCCTCCCTAACTCTAGGGAGGCTGAAGATGGACCCCACAACCTAATCTAGTAGGGATTTCGTCTCCTCATCCCATCCCTGCAACTCTAGGAATATTGCTCCCCCCCCCCCCGCGTCGACTGTCGGGATGTAGCACCCTCATCATATCCCCCAACCGTAGGGATGTTTTCTCACTGGTAAAGACGTTTGCTTCTCATAGCTTCAAGTCTCTATCAATGTCCTGTGCTTCTGTTTCAGAGTTCTTTGGCTCAGCTTAGCTAGTGAGTTTCTTATTAAGTGATGACCAGCCCACTGTGCTTAACCTCTACTGTCGTAGAAACTTACGCGCTGTCAAAGGGTGTCTAGTCTTGAACTGTCGCAGTGTTTTAAAGTGCTATATTAGTCCACAGCTAACATAGGAGCGCTATGATACGTAAGCGATCAGGTGGTTAGTGTTTTTTATCAGTTTATCAACGGGCAGGTGGATATTGAAAACGCTTCAAACATGTTAAATCGTATCTGCGTTGCCATACATTGTTAGTGGCTACCCAAGGATTCTGAAGCAGTGCTGTCGAGGTCTCCTCGTATCAAACCACAGGAGGTCTGTGGAACACGTCGTGGACAGCGTATCCCGTTTACACTAAGCACCTTTACACTGACGTGGTGGCTGCGGTAAAGATGGACCCCTTAATCTAGTCTAATCTTATCTTATCTAATCTAATCTAAAATTAGATTAACGCACTTTATTTCAGGATACAGATGCACGAACTAATGCCAAGCACACGATGTTCTTCCCTGTAGAAAATCCCAATAGACCTTTACTGTAAACAAGGTGAGTTGAAATATGAGCCACTGTAAGTGAGGTGTGGGGACTCTGACTCACTGTAAACGAGGTGAGGGGACTCTGACTCACTGTAAGCGAGGTGAGGGGACTCTGACTCACTGTAAGCGAGGTGAGGGGACTCTGACTCACTGTAAGCGAGGTGAGGGGACTCTGACTCACTGTAAGCGAGGTGAGGGGACTCTGACTCACTGTAAGCGAGGTGAGGGGACTCTGACTCACTGTAAAGCACCGTATGGTTTGTGTCCTTATTTGGGGTAGTAGGAAACATTTGCGTGCATTTGTTTACTCATTAGACCGGTTCACACAGAGACTGAACCCTCCTACACAGCGGTGTGTCTCTGTGTGAACAGGAACAAATAGTAAACAAATACACACGACTGCTCCTGTTACCCTAAATAAGGACACAAACCATTATTCGCTCAACAGTGAGTCATATTATAATAATGATAATTATGATGATTTTTATTGAATTCACGAATAAGCATATTAATATACATAAATTCAAGCCCATGTTTAGAGAATCTAATCGACTCACCTAATAATCTAATATTTCAATTCACCTCGTTGACAATTTATATTTGACAGACCGTTAATGTTTTTGACAAGCCATCACATAAGGGAATTGTAAGCAAATGATGGCAAAGTTGAGTGTATATAGCTGAAGAACTATTGAACGGTAATGAGTTGAACATAGAGACGGATACAGTCAATCAGTGCAGAGAATTTTTTTAACGTCTGCTGAAACAATTAGTGAACCGACTAATAGGATAAAAAAATACTCTACATTTCAATCCTTTCCACCAATCATAGATGATGCCGTCTATTGAACTACAGTGTCCCTGACATCCTGCTGTAAGAAGATTTAGGATCAGAACTTCACATTTCAATCCTTTCCACCAATCATAGATGATGCCGTCTATTGAACTACAGTGTCCCTGACATCCTGCTGTAAGAAGGTTTAGGATCAGAACTTCACATTTCAATCCTTTCCACCAATCATAGATGATGCCGTCTATTGAACTACAGTGTCCCTGACATCCTGCTGTAAGAAGGTTTAGGATCAGCATCAGTGTCGTGCTCTATTCGTCAATATCTCACTTCAATTCACTAATGATAAACTCAAGCAACTAGATGTACACCTCAAAAAATATTTCTTACTCCATTCGCAGACTTCAAAAAGGTTATTTTCGATATTAAATGATATTTTTCAACACAAGTTTTGCTTGGCGTCGAGCCCCATTGTAAGTGCAGATGCTATGAAAAACTCATTCCTGCAGCAACAATGTTTCATCAGATTGATTTGAACACTATTTGTAACGAAATGTATAACAGCATATTATCAAGTATCAGGAATTGAGAGTATACTTTTTAATATTAATTCGAAATTGTGGAAATAAGTGTAACCGATCTTCTAACTCCTCATGAAGTAGCGACTCTGCTCAATACTGAACATCCTATCAAGGATTACGACTCATAATGAAGAAAAAGTCGGAAATGGATTGAATATAATGAACTTTATCTCAGAGCCTATAACTTTATATTGTCGTATTGCTTGTTCATCGCTAGACTTAAATTATTTTAAGAAACAACTTTAAAAATTATTGTATCCATGGGCTGGACTCATGACCTTACATATTGTCATTATAAGCCCTAAATACCCCCTCGTTGGGGACGGAAATTATTGTTGACTCTACCAAATTATATTAGGTTATAATGCCTAGCAGGCCTATAGGCAGCTCAATATTCTAAGGGGCAGCGTGTATGTGTGTTGAGCCCAGCGTGTATGTGTGTTGAGCCCAGCGTGTATGTGTGTTGAGCCCAGCGTGTATGTATGTTGAGCCCAGCGTGTATGTGTGTTGAGCCCAGCGTGTATATATGTTGAGCCCAGCGTGTATGTATGTTGAGCCCAGCGTGTCTGTATGTTGAGCCCAGCATGTATGTATGTTGAGCCCAGCGTGTATGAATGTTGAGCCCAGCGTGTATGTATGTTGAGCCTCAAACAGCTCACACTGAAGACATATTTACATGACTAATACTCTACCTTTCTTCTAATCCACGTCTGGTGTTATGAATCATGTTTCCGATCAGCCGTCCTCATGTTGCCGTTGAGGCTTGTGTCAGAGCCCACGTCATCTACAGGCCTAACCTGTAGATAAAAAAAGGCTTTATTTGCAGGATAAACGGGGTAAAAGCTAGGCAAATAAGATCATTGAGTGTTTTTTTTTTTTTTTTAATTCTTCAAATTTCCTTCCTTCTAACCCTCTTGGCCAATTGGTACCACGTTTATGGCGTTGCACATGCTGGGGTGAGTCCTATAATGTACGAGGCATTGATTGTACCCTTGATCATAATTGTATTAGAAGACTAATCAAATTTCGACGCTTTTGTTGACATGATATCTCTGATAGATTAGTCTCCAGACACGTTTTTTCAGTTTGAATGAACGAATCAAGGTGTCATTGTTTCGATAATCCTGAAATGTTTAGCTACATTTCATAATCAAATGCCATCAACTGTGAGAATAACACATTGACATGCTTTTTGTGCGAAGCAGTAATGTTTCTTCTCGGCGTCAGACGAACTGTTCACAGACGCGTTTCCTGGCTCAAGAAACCCCAGTTCCTGGAGCCTCATAAGCCGTGCATAGTTCAGGTAGCTAATGACTGTGGGGTATCAGGATCAAGTATCAGGTGCATAGTTCAGGTTAGCTAATGACTGTGGGGTATCAGGATCAAGTATCAGGTGCATAGTTGAGGTTAGCTAATGACTGTGGGGTATCAGGATCAAGTATCAGGTGCATAGTTCAGGTTAGCTAATGACTGTGGGGTATCAGGATCAAGTATCAGGTGCATAGTTCAGGTTAGCTAATGACTGTGGGGTATCAGGATCAAGTATCAGGTGCA
>SDVV010038955.1:0-10679 GCA_016164225.1 Gammarus roeselii | reverse complement strand
TCTGTCATCAACAGTGAGCGTAATAACGCTATTGACGCAGGAAGACGCCTCCAACCCTCGTCGCAAGCACTACAGCTCTGTCATCAACAGTGAGCGTATAAACGCATTTGACGCAGGAAGACGCCTCTAACCCTCGTCGCAAGCACTACAGCTCTGTCATCAACAGTGAGCGTATAAACGCTATTGACGCAGGAAGACGCCTCCAACCCTCGTCGCAAGCACTACAGCTCTCATCAAATTGGTGGCGACTTGAGCGCTGGTGAGATGAAGGTGACCCAAGTGTCGAGATTACCTATTACCTTCTTAAACAAACTGTTCCAGGTACTGTGGCATTGGACAGGGCAACAAACAAACATGTTTAGGGGAACATCTGATCATAAACAAAATAACAAGAGTTGATCCATAAAGAAAAATGTCAGGCCAAATAAGTACGTTAATGAATATAAGGTGCAGTAGCGAAAGTGTTTGTTAACGATTGAAGAGAAAAAATGAATTACATGCTAATGTCACAACGTATTCAAACTCAGTTAAACCTTATTTATATAATTCATCAAATCCAAACGGTCGAATTCCGTAAGGGGAACGGCATCGATCTTTTTATCTTTTCTAGACTATCCATATACATACTTCACTTTGCTACTGGGCCTTGGTAATTCACAGGCTACAAATTAAATTAAGGAACATAAAATAATTAAGATGGGAGCATTAGTTAATTCAATGAAAACAATAATGGAGATAAAATATCATAGAAAAAACGACTGGTATGTTTTTAGTAACATAAACGGTTGCGATCCTAAAGATTGATAAAAAATGCGGGATTAGACAATTGGATGCAAACATAACATGAATAAAGTAAATCACAGGGAATAGTAAAAACAACCAATGGTCAGAAAATCATCCCACCCGGTAACATCCGTGACGCGTCATTACGGACAATGTCCAAGAGAGGGACCGTTACAACATCTGTGGGCGTGGCAAGCGCAAGCAAATGGAAAGATGGTTGCATCACAAAGGAACGAGCGGCGAGGTAGCCAATACTCTCATGCGGGGGGGTGGGGGGGGGAAGGCGAGGGTAGTGTTGACTAGTGCAGATCCAAGAGGCTCGTGCCTCGGCAGAGGAGTCTCGTACCTCAGCCAAGGAAGGTCTTGTCATGAGCAAAGAGGCTCGTGCCATGGGCAAGGAGGCTCGTGCGATGGGCAAGGAGGCTCGTGCGATGGGCAAGGAGGCTCGTGCGATGGGCAAGGAGGCTCGTGCCTCGGTGAGAGGCTCGTGCCTCGGCGAAAGAGGCTCGTGCCTCGGCAAAGGAGGCTTGTGCCTCGGCTAATGAATCTAATCCCTCGGCCAAGGAGGCTCGCGCCTCGGCCAAGGAGACTCGCGCCTCGGCCAAGGAGACACGCGCCTAGGCCAAGGAGACGCGCGCCTAGGCCATGGAGGCTCGCCCCGCAGCCAGGGAGGCTTGCGCCTCAGCCAGGGAGGCTCGCGCCTCAGCCAAGGAGGCTCGCGCCTCGGCCAAGGAAGCTCGTGCCGCGGCCGAGGAAGATCGTGCCTCGGCCAGAGAGACTCGTGTCTCGGCCAGACTCAGGCCTCGGCCAAGGAAATTCACGCCTCGGTCAAGGTAAGTTAGTGCATCGGTCAAGGTAAGTTCGTGCCTCGGTCATGAGAACTCGTGCTTCCGAAAAAACTCGTGCCTCAAAAAAGAAGCTTGTTCCTCTGCCAAAGAAGGTCGTTTCTTGGCCAAAGAAGGTCGTTTCTTGACCAATGAAGCTCGTGCCTTGGCTATGGAGGCCCGTGACACGGTCCGGAAGGGAGCTCAAGTGCGGTCTAAGCAAATATTCAGCTATTAGGTTCTTGTGAACCTAACTGATATTTGTTTAGACCGCACTCAAGCCCCCTACTAGGCCGTGGCACGGGCCTCCATAGCCAAGGCTGGTTCGCTAGCTCGCTCAGTAGTTACAGTGGAAGCATTTGAAAATACATCACTGACTGACAACTAAAAATATGTTAGGATTATTGTTCATGAAAAAAATATAGAAATAAAATTATGAAAACTGATGAAGAAACGGTATGAAATAAACGAAGCCACACAGCAAAATAAACAACTCTCCCGCAAGGCGACGCATTTCATGGCATGCTACGGAGAGCAAGTAGCTGTCGCTTTAGTCACGAACCTCACGATCCGTACAAACGATAGTAATAAAATAGAATGGAACCGCGCAGGACAAAGTTACTTTACTTCATTCTACAATGGCCTCTACCCACACGGGTATCCAACACACTACACGCAATAGCGATGTTTAAAGGTAGAAACAAAACTAAATAAAAAAAATACATCCGCTCCATCCGGTTGTACTGCGCGGCTGAAAGGCATATTTATGAGTTAGCTAACCCCATGTCAGCAAATAGCAATACAGCTAGCAACTGCATCAGAGGTGTTATTTGTTTATCTGTGAAGCTTCATTTCAAGCATGCCGCAGCAGTACAGTCAAAACAAGGCAAAAAATACTGTTTGTCTCTATTCCAAGTATGCCACGGCAGTAAGAGTCGAAACATGGAGAAAAAGTGTTGTTAAATAATAATTTTGTTGCACACGGGAAGCAAAACACATTAATCAGACACAGCCGCAAGGTCAAATCCCCCAAAAGGGAGGATACTGATGGCAAGACGCACGTCACACGCCTTTCAAGCACTCACAGACATACCAAAACTTAGGTCTTAACCGATAAAATGTCCGGCCAGGACCCCGCAACAGTAACTTCGGATCAGGAGTAAGGCTCGAAATCAGTTTCTGCAGCAGGGCCCAGAGAGCTTCTACTGGTTTACCCCTGCAGCGTCATAACTGCCGGGCCCTCCCCCACCCACGTCCATCACATTTCTCAACGAGAGGTCAAGGGCGGGTAACCGCATCAAGACCAGATCAAAATTCATCCATTCACAACCTTTCTCCACTCACGCAAAAATTAGCTACCCATAAAAGTTGCCGTTTCAAATTGGTAAAGCAAAATAGGCCGCCCATATAAAAAATGTCGTTTCCCTTGGTAAATCAAAATAAGTGACCAGGAAGCGATCTCATTAACTGATAAGTTGATAAACGGTGTCACCTCGCAGAGTAGGATGTGTCTCGGAGACCGGATGAGCATCTCTGCTCACATAGGCGGGAGCAGTGGTCGGGACAGACAGAAAGGAAACAATCGTGACGGCAACCAAGTATACTACCCTGTGGTGCGTTCTTCCTTATTCCAGTAAAAAAAGCGAATAGGTTGTGTGACGGATGTTGAGATGGTTTTGATCAAAACTTAAAAGGTATAGAAATACAAAATAGTGCTGCAAAAAAGACTAGTTAAAAAAATGAAATTGACAGGCATCAGCGGGTAAAGGAAATGACAGCTGAAAACATCGAAATTACTGGCAAAATAGCTAATCTAAAAAGTAGAACATGGAAGGTGGCATAACAAAGGTGAACGACATCATTTTGTAAGTGCTACACAATGAGCAGAACATTTTGTATGGTTGCTTTACAGGTAGCTACATGAATAATCTAGGAATACATCTTAAAGGGTCGAACTCAAAAATTTACCGTCACATCATCATTGCTAGCAAGAGCAGTGTGTGGTAGCATGAAATAAGAGATGCATTAGAGGAGGCTACATAAGTTAGCAGCGTTCTGTCACTTACCATTTCAGTCTCGTGGTGTGTCGAATCGGTGGTGGTGTTGAGACTACGGATGGGGGTGCTGGGACATCCTGCAAGGGAGGGAGGAAAGGTTACTGAACAGAGGGGGTTGAGGGTGCTGTAATACCCTGCAATGAAAGGGAGGAGAGGGTTACTGAACATTGGGTGGAAAGCGAGGGGAGTGTTGGGAAGGGCACGTTCGTGGAGAGGTTAAGAAAAGGGTATTAAATTTAAAGTGATAAGGAGCCGGTGCCCAGAGTAAGATAGTCACTTTGAATAAGGTGCGCACTCTTGAGTTTTAATACGTGAAATCATGGTCATGATCGCCACCGGGACCAGTTTTGCCAGTCAATGATGTTAGATTTACGTCAAACGTGATCATCGCGCAACGCACAATTTAACCCACAAAATACTCACTAAATGGCAAAAAGAAGTATGCCAGAACAATGGATCCCCACAGGAATGACACTGGAACTCCAAGGAGTAATAAATAGGGCATGAAGTAAAGATGTAGAGTGGATGAAGATAAACAGTTTACAATTTAAGGGATGGTTAACCTCGGGGAAAACCAACTAGAACAATAAACATGACAGAAGCCGAGATATTTTCAATATTTCTCGATCAGGAAATGGCTCGTGCAAAACTGGATTTTATTTGAGTAACAATAATTCCTTGCGAGTCAATGTCCATAGTTCGTTCAATATCGAATTTCAACGATAAATCTGAAGTGTTGAGCTCGAGTGCCGCAAAGAGCTTCACAGTATTTAAGGTGCACCGAGAGGAAGTACGACAACATTACATAGATGAGGCCGTAGATGAGGCCAACCTTGAGCAAAATACTTAAGCATAACAATCCATGTGTGTTAAGCTATTTCCTTACCGCAGCGCGTACGAATCTACATATTTTACGATCAGGGTATAAAACGTGGTAACTTTTCTCTCTGTGAGCCATGTGGCCTCCGCACAACCAAAAGGCAACAAAAGGGAATACTGACTTGCCGTGATTTGTACAACGGATATTCTCATACATCCTAAGGGCTTAGTGGACATTCATCCCAACGCCCACGAGTGGGTGCTGGGGTGCGGGCAAAAAAAACGCGAGACAAAAATAACGATAACAATAGTGAGGCAAACTGTCTGCACACATCCAGCTAACCCCACAGATACAGGATGCAAAGACACATTGTAAAATGTTGTTCAGAGCTTTCAGATCCCTTTTTCTTTATTTGAATTGAAAATACTGATGAGATGTATTCAAATCGGATGCAAGCGTTCATGAGACACAAAGGAATATATTTGCCAAGTATTGCACCTCACGAAGATACGACTAATACAAAATGATGGATCCACACACGCAACGGAGGGGAGGAAAAAAAGCCCGGAAGTGGGGTTATAATGTCAAGTACCGGATAACCGTGGAAAGAATATTGAGGAAAGACAAGAAGTGATGCTGGCAAGAGAGTCGGCTTAATTAGCAGTCTGGAAGCTTCTGACAAAGTATTTAAAAAAAAAAAAATTATACATTGACAAAGTGTTTGTGATACTGTGGTCAGGAGAATAGTCATAATCAGAAATAAATACCGGGAACGAATGGATGAATTTATTTTTTTCATATATATTGAACATGCAGTTACACAGGGAACCAACAAGGTAGAAAAGTTATAAATATCAATAAAATAAAATTACAGGCACTGTTGAAAAATATATCGGTGACTCAAGACTTTGGGGTTAACAAGCAAGCTAATGCATCATCAAACACATCAAAGCAGAAGCTATACATCATGAGAGCAGCTTTGGGAACAAAGCGAGTTAGAAGCATGTAATAATGCTAAAACGACAGATGTAACATGAAAAAACAAATGCAAATGTATGAATTAAAACGTAGAACACAACGGGAATGAGCAACGCAAACTACAAATCCTGAGCCACACGGATATAAAGTAACCAAACAGCACATGAAATAAATTGATAGAAACAGATAAAACAATAAATGGCATATCCTGTAAATATACACTTGTATGGTGAAATCATTAGATAAGAGTAACGAGGCTTTCCAGCGAGCTGGAAAGTAACTAGAGCTGCATCAAGTTTTGGAGTGTTTTCTTCAAGATTAGTTAGGTTTACTACTGCATAAAATTGACGTCCTATACGCGGTGACAGCAAAAGGTATGCACGGCTGCCACAGGAGGTACAAGAACTTCCAAGGTGCTGAGGCCATATGGTCCCAGCAAGAAGGACTATCATTCAGCCTATTCAGCTTGCGAGGCAGTCGTCTTCAATGTGTCGGGGGCAATGCGCCCCAACACCTGCTGAGGGAGAAGATGAAAATGATACATAAAACGGAAATCCCTTGCGTGAGATCTACGCTCAGCGTAGGGAATCTAACGCATGAGAACAGCAAGAAGGGAAAGAAGCAAACGGAGTAGAGTGGTGGAAAAAGGTATTGGCTATCCAAAAGCAGAAAATCGAATAGCGGTTTGCAACGGCTGTTGGGATAGCGATCAAAACTAGAGAAAGAAATGTATGAGCTAACCATCAGAAGAAACTCTAATAGCGGTGCGCAACGACTGTTGGGATAGTGATTAAACTATAGAAAGATAAGTAAGAGAAAATATGAACAAAACATAAGATATAAATGAGGTAACCAAGATTAGATTGACGAGGCTTTCTAGCGCACTGGAGTCATCGTCCTTCCGGCACTGAATGTCAAACCAGCAAACAGTGCTGCATCATGTAAGTCTTTGTTTTAATTCCTCTTTGAATGTTCAAGTTAGGTTTACTACTGCGCAAAGTCAAAGTCCTTTACGCGGCCAACGTCTATGGTATGTACGGGTGCCACAGGAGGAACAGGAACTCCTAAGGTGCTGAGGCCATTTAGTCCCAGCACTCCCAGGATGACAGGAGGAGGAATAACACACTACCTACCCTGCTTCAGAGTCTCAAGGATCAGCAGTAGTCCTAAAGGTGCCGGGCTACACGCTCCAACTTCTGCTGAGGGGGAAGATGAAGAAGAGACAGAAAACAGGGATCCCATGCATGAGGTCTACACTAGGTGTAGGGAATTTAACGCATGAGAACAGCAAGAATGGAAAGAAGAAGAAGGAATAGTCGTAGAAAAAAGGTTGCATGAAAGAGCGCAACTTGGCTGTTATTTGCCCCCCGAAAGAAGAATAGTTAGAACCGGTATGTGTATGTTTGAATGTGCGTGTTAGTGTGTGCGTGCGTGCGTGCGTGTGTATGTATGTATGTGTGTGTTTGTGTGCAACGACTATGAGGAGAGTTGTTAGGAAGGAGTCTGAGACAAGTTAAAGGAAATTTGAACTAAACATAAGATGCAAATTAGGTAAATAAAAGGTAAGCAAATCAAGATGGGGGACAAGAGGAGAGATAACGAAGGGTGAAGAAGAGGGGAGTCTGAAGAGAAATAAGGGTGTTCACCCTCCCGATTGGACCGTGACTCCATGCGGCCCGTGAACCTAACAGATGCCTAGGGGGTGAGGTAACCAAAGTCAAATTCATTCAGGATAGTGGGGAAAAAATGAGATTGTGATGGGTGAAGGAGAAGGGAGTCTGAAGAGATTTAAAGGCCGTCACTCCGAGCAGCCAGTCAACCTTACAGATGTCTGGAGAGGGTATCTTCACTAAAATCGATCGCTATATAGCCTTTTCCCTGAGGCACAGAAACAATACACAGTGAGGTAAACAAAGTTGACAGTTGATGTTCATAGCAAGTTAACAGTGAAAAATGTCTAGGAGTAGAAAGGCAGTTTCAAGAATGAAAGGCGTTCCTGAGGCAAATACTAGAAAATCAATGAAGATAAGATGGAACAGATTTTTCCATGGAAATCACAGACGAAAAAAAGGTTCAGATGAACACAATTTGTAAAATAAGAAACAAAGAAGTTAGCAATTATCTAAGATGAAAACCCATGGTATAGATGGAAGTACAAGCCCCCAGTACTCCGAAAGTATGGTGTCGCATTTGATACGCTAGGGAAAGTCAAGCAGGCAGCTCCCACGTTTGATGCGAATAACGGCTGCCATGTGAGAGCTACGGTTAATGATTCAAGCTGACACAAATGGCATGCAATAACAGTAATAAGAAGAGCAGCCGGTTGAGCCGCCAGGCATTTGTATAGCAGGTTAGGGAGGTGAGCTGGACCCAGGCATCCAGCTCACCTCCCTAACTTGCTATACTAATGCCTGGCGGCTCAACCGGCTGCTGTTCTTATTACTGTTATTGCACATAATTTATGTCAGCTTGAACCATTAGTACCGCAGGCATGGAAGGTGAATTAGACCAATCAAGAAAGCTAAACTGGGGGAGGGGGGTGCAAGTAAACTAGAAACAACCGTTCATGTTGCATGCAGGTAACAGACCATACTGCCTATTGATACATCACAATCCATGCTTGCAGACATTAAAAATTTATAAACCAAACTACTACCCTCAGAGAAGCAGGAACAATAAAGTAAACATATGTGATAATGTGGTGTCATGATGCTTGTTACACGATGCTCTTCATGTGTTGGTCAACTAGCGACTGAGTGACCAGTGTGTGGCTTGTATAAGGATCCTATAGGCCCCCATCTTACCAATTATAGTTGGATAGTCAATTCTACGTAGAGATAGATAGAAGATACAGGCAAAAATGAATAATTTTTAAATAAAAGTGCAGGTGATGCAAAAATAAACATCAGTGAATAGTAGTGTTTAAATAGGGAAGCCGCTCCTCGTAATCGCGCTTGATTAAGGGTGTTCAAGTAAATTATTTCATTTGTCCGCTCTACAACGGACTTATTTGTGTGGACATTCTATTCTGAAGTGTTTCTAGAATTATGTTGTTTTCGGCAGCGAGGCTAAAATTTGGTATGCACCTTAAATGTTACAGAACAAAGTTTGTACCACGTGCATCAATGCAAAGTGTGGAAGAACACACCATGTCTCAAGTAGACACAATACTGGGCGCCTGTTCCTCAACGTAGGTCTTGCGAGGAGTGCAATTGGTAGCAGTGCTGGTGCCTCTCCTCATTCTAACTACCATCCAAAGTCGAGTGAGCCAGGAGTGCTGGTGTCCTCCCTTACTCTCATAACCTTGACAAACCATCAATAATAGGGAGAGCTACAAGTAGTATCAGTGATGGTGCCCGTACCTAAATCACCACTGGATGAAGACTCTGTAAAGCTTGGTGTTCCTTCGGTCCAGGTTGGGGTACTTCCCTCCACAGAAAGTGGAGGGGTCCAGGTGTAAGTGCGGTGCCCCCCATGGCCCCCCGAAGGCCCGCCAGACCCCACGCTAGAGTCCACGCTCAGCGTTGACCGCGAGTCTGTTCGCGTTTCCAGCTGCACGTCGCTCACACTGGACACACAAGCGGATAGACACCAGGGGGAATGAGACGGGCAGATGAGGTGGTGGAAGGAGGGGGATTGCTGCTGAGGGCAGCCCAATTGGTAGGCGAGCTGAAGTAGAGAAGCAGGCCTGGTAAAAACTGCGTCGGGGAGTAAGATATTGGTACGAAGACTTCAAGGTAAGCTGGATTCCCTAGTTAGTGTTGTCATGTATTAGATAACCAACATCAATTTGTTTGGGAGAATGATGGTAACACAAGCATGAACTTGATACGAATGCAGTCAATGATAATTAAAAACATTGTTATTATGCTTGGGAGAAACGATTATTGGAAAGAGTTAACCTGCTTGGGGGAATGATCATTAGAAAACTTGGCTATTATGCTTGGGGGAATAATCATTAGAAAGCCTTGTTATTATGCTTGGAGGGAATGATCATTAGTAAGTCTTGATATTGTACTTGGGGGAATGATCATTAGACAGTGTTATTATACTTGCGGGAGTTATCATTAGAAAACCTTGTTATTATAGTGGGGAAAGGTAGAGAGAAAACTTTATTATTTTGCTTGGAAGAAGGATCATAAGAAGCCTTGATATTATGCAGATTTCAAATGGTCATTATGAAGACTTGTTATCAAGCTTGGGGGGCGGGCGGGGGGCAGGATAATTTCACAACCTTGCTATAATTATTAGTCTGTATCTGTTAACATTCTTGGGGAGGAATGATCATTAGGAAGCCTTATTATTATGCTTGGGGGGAGTGATCGTTAGAATGCCTCGTTATTATGCTTGCAGGAGAAATGGTCATTAGAAAACGCTGTTATTGTGGTTGGGGTGAATGATCATTAAAAAGCCTAATTCTTAAACCTGAGCGGCATCATCATTAGAAAGCCTAGTTCTTGAGCGTGAGGGGAAATGTCTTTAGAAAGCCTAGTTTTCAAGTATGAGGGGAATTGTCTTAGAAAGCATTATTATTATTATTCTTGAGGTGAATAATCATAGAAATTTTGTGTAAAGAATATGTTATGATGATAAAACAACCCCGTAGAAGCTTAGAAGAATGATGTGGGTGGCCGTTTCAATTTCAAAAATGCAAGAGGACACATTGTAGTTGGTAAACTATACCAACCAAAGTTGTGATTGAATCACAATTTTCGTTGTGCTGGATGGCTTAGTGGCTGGCGCGCTGAGCTCGTATTCCCGTGATTTTTTGAGGACTAAAGTTTTGCCAATGATAAAATCGCTTCATTTACACGTTGTATGAGTATAGAGTAATGTTTATAATCATTTTTGACAGGGAAACAATTCCAAATTACTGGTGGATGAATATAAATATAGCTAGTACATGATGTTCCAACACACGGGGTGCTCTCACTCAATTGAGACAAAGCATTAACGTGTGGACTGTATCATGATGAAGTACCTTACCAAGCAAATGTACTTGAAAGACCCTTCTTGATATTTACCCACCCAGATTCAATGTAGGAAACGTGTAGTAACAACAGTATTATTACATTCGCCTTTTGGGTAAGAAAAAATCCAGCGGCATCACAACGACAAGTAAAACAAGAAGTAGCTACCTACAAATAGCAACCTAATAGCTGAACGTGTGAAAATATATATACATATATATATTTATACATATATATATATATATAT
>SDVV010038954.1:0-10679 GCA_016164225.1 Gammarus roeselii | reverse complement strand
TATATATATTTATACATAAAAATACGAAAATGATGCGATAACCGACCAATATTGCCTGAAATATTGTACTACACGGAAGATGCCAACCTAAAATATCATAAAAAATCCTATAAATGTATGAGATAACTATTCAAAATTCCAAAAAACAATAAAAATTCAACATATATCAACCGATCATTACTAAGTACACATAACACAAAATAAAAACTTACAATAAATCCATATTGTTCAGCTACTCCCGCTAAAGGGCATTCAATCGATACTCGCCATACAAAAAAATCGAGATAAGACTGCCCGAACAGTCTGCATACTCTTGATAACGACTCATTTGGAACATGCGGACACATGGTAACACCGATACATCTGGTTCAAAACTGGATAATGCGTTATAGGGTAGATAAATTCTCGTAACGAAGCTACAGCAACCTAAGAAATATATACATCAACCCACCAACTACCAAACTATTATACCATAATATTCCTTTAGATATTATTTGCATATGAAATAAAAAGATAGAAAACGCTAAACGTTGCCCCGAATCAAACTAACAGGCTACAACCAAGCATCCAATCGCTATGAACCCACCAACCAGCCACCGAATGAGTCAACTATACCACAACTAGATAGGAATACAAACATATTTGTACAGAAAAAAATCGTGTAACTATTAAATCAGGCATAAATTTATAATATTTATACTCAAACATAGCAATCGTGCCATGGAAATTATGTAAACAATTCAAATAACCAATAAGAGCAATCCAACATAATTTTCCAAAGCGCATCCAATTTTTTGCCGGGGTCCCCTACTGCCTCTCATTCCTCCAGAAATGTGTTAGAACAGTATTCCTATCAGCAACGAAAAAATATATATAAAGAGCAACAATTAGTCTAGAGGATAAAAGCATATATAAATACTGTAAACAGTACAAAGATAACCCTTAAAATCTCGAAAGAATCCTAAATTCACACTGAAATTGCACATATGCAACATGAAATTCAATTAATTGCGATACAGTATGCCTAACATTGAAATGCAATAAAAATACCAAAGGTAACCTATAAGTAAATATATATGAAAACGTAATATTCAAATAACCTATTAACATATATTTATATAACCTATTAACATACCCTTCGAATAATCCGAAAGCTGTCCATCTGTCCGTCCGCCTGCTAAAACCAGTTCCGGTCCCGCCAGCCTGACTCCAGCCACCCCCCTACCCACCGCTAATTAAGCCATATCTCATTCCTTCACTAATCCGCGTTTGTAACAAATGAGTTGACCTCAGGATAATACCAGTCACAGATAAGACCACCTCCGGATAATAGCAAGCACAAATGAGACCTCCTCAGGATAATAGCAGTCACAGATGATACCACGCGTTTGTTAGACCGCATCTCGAGTATTCCATTCAATTCTGGTCTACATATCTTAGAAAATACATTTTTTAATTAGAGAAGGTACAACGCAGAGCTACCGAACTCATCCCTTTGCTGCGGAATAAATAGTACGAAGACAGGCTTCGTGAACTCAATCTTTATTCGCTAGAGAAAGGTCGTGTCAGAGGCGATATGATCGAAGTGTGGAAGATTATGAGGGGTAAAGAAAACGTCAACCAAGCAAACCTTTTCACTCTAGATACGAACGGAGGGACAAAATCGTTGGGAAACGTTTCTCATTCGACATCATGCGCAATTTTTTTAGGTATAGAGTTGTCGAAGATTTGAACCAGTTCCCAGCGGAGGTGGTGTAAACAGCATTACTATCGAAACGTTCAAGTCGCGGCTCGATAAGTTCTATAGAAATCTCCGATGAACCCATAAACCGTTCCCTTTTTTGATGCTATCAAAACAGAAATGGCACATGAAGCTTTATTAAACGTTCTACTTCAGAGCTAATCCTCTTGCTATCAAAATACAAAATATCTAAATAAAATAAAAATCCCTTGTCCACGAGAAGTCTCGTGGTATTCTGGTGTGTTACAAAGTATGCATTAAAACTAAAAATCCACCTAAAATATAACGCACAATATTATCAAGTAACAAATGAGTACTACATTGAAGTTCCTGCAACAGCTTAAAAATCTCTGAGACAAGAACTTTTGGATAGATTTTGTCACTTTTGTGCATGTGATCCAGCATTTCTGAATTTTGCTCTGTTTGACAGGTATTCTAGTTTAACCTGTGAGAAAAGCAGAGAGGAGGAGTTCCAGCGGGCGTTGAGGGAGGAATTTGACAACGTGAGAGAGCAGGAACTGCAAGATGTGGAGGAAGAATGGGAGACATTCAGAGATGCCATGTTGAGGTGCTCGAGAAATGTGTGTGGTGTGCGACGTGTGGGCGGGTGCAGACGGAAGGGCTGCGAGTTGTGGAACGAGAAAGTCAAACTGGCGGTGGCGCAAAAGAGAAGAGCTTTTGAGGAGTGGTTGCAGGCGAAGCCGGTGGTGGTCTATGACAACTATACGGAGAAGAGAAATGAGGTAAAGCGAGTGGTGAGGAAAACCAAAAGGGACGCTGATGCCAGGTGGGGCAGACGTTAGTGCCAGAATTTTGCGAACAAAAAGATGTTCTTGAAAGAGTTTAAGAGGGTGAGAAAGGGAGAGACCGGAAAGGAGGAGGTGGTGAAAGACGAAAACGGCCAATTGTTGACGGAAAGCGGTGGTGTACGGAAAAGGTGGGCATAGTATTTTGATTAATTGTTGAATGTCGAGGATAACAGTGAAGCTGGCATTGTTCCGGTGGGTGGTGGTGCGCGGATGCCGGTTTTTGAAGAAAGACTTGCTGCAGACATTACTAGAAAAGAGGTGCAAGAGGTGGTGGAGGTGATGGAAGTAAGAAAAGCCCCTGGTTTGGATGGCGCTGCGGCTGAGTGCCTGAAAAAGGGTGAAATGACGATTGCCGAATGGTTGGCCAGGCTACTGAACATTTGTTTTGTGACGGGCGTGATACCGATTGAGTTGCGAAGTGCCTGCATCGACCTGCTGTATAAGCACAAAGGCGATAAAAACGAATTCTGCAACTCATGAGGTACCATCAGTTTGTTGTGTGTGGTCGAAAAATTGTATAGGAGAGTGCTGATCAAAAAAATTAGAGAATGTACGGTTTGCGCAATTGGAGAGGAGCAATGTGGCTTTAGGAGTGGAAGAGGGTGTGACAATCAGATTTTTGCAGTGAGACAGGTCTGTGATAAGTACTTTGCAAAGGGAAAATGTGTTCTGGGCCTTCGTGGATCTGGAAAAGGGATGCGACAGGATCGACAGGGAAGCGCTGTGGAGGGTGTTGCGTTTGTATGGACTGGGCGGAAAGCCGTTGAAAGCGGTGCAGAGTTTCAATGTTGGCAGCCGAGCATGAGCCAGAGTGGAAAGCGAGGTGAGTGATTGGTTCACGGTGAAAGTGGGTCTGAGACAAGCCTGCGTGATGTCTCCCTGGCTGTTCATTATTTAAATAAACTGAATATTAAGGAGGTAAATGCGAATGTGCTGGGTCGGGGCCTGGAGCTGTTGGGAGCGAATGGGCGAAGTTGGCCGTTGAGCCAGTTGTTGTTTGCAGATGATATGGCGCTGATGGCGATCCAGAGGAGAAGCTATGTAGGCTGGTGTCTGAGTTTGGTAGAGTGTGTGAGAGGAGGAAGCTTCGAGTGAACGTGGGTAAAAGTAAAGAAATTAGATGCTCGAGGAGTGTGCAAGTCGATTTTGGGATTTAATTGGTGAATTATCATGTTGATTTCCCTTTTCACCGATCTATTAGCGAGGCCAATGTAGGGGATACCAATGTAAACTTCCTTCCTGGAGGGCAACTGAGCTGGGACTTTTACGCGATGCAAACTATCGACCATTTTGTGAAAACCAGATTCTATGACTGCTAGGGGATATCCATTAATCGAAAAGAACTTCCTGAGCTAACCTAGTATTCCCTACATTGGCATGGCTAATTTATCAGTGAAAAGGTTTCTCAATATGATAATTCATCAATTTTATCCCCAAATTGACTTGCGTATGATTTTTCATAACAGTCTCAACATAGAAAGTGTCTTCAGATTTAAGGAAAAGATGCCTCCTCTACTGCGAAGCAATGTGGTTTACCAATACACGTGTAGCCAGTGTCAGGCTACGTACTGCATGTGGGGAGACCGCGCGTCACTTCACTCAAGACCCGCATTGCTGAACATAAGGGAGTGTCCGTCCTACTGGCGCACCATTGTTTCCTCCCCCCATATTAGGATGAAACCATTCACTAGAAGAGAATCATCCGGTATTAGAAAATAGTTTCAAAACAGTTGGATCGACTAAGAAATCAAATTTGAAATTGCTTGAGAGTACTATAATTCATCGAATCATTATATCTGTTAGGTTCCAAAAATTGCTAGTCTTCCATTCTTTCAGTTATGCAAATTCATTTTAATTGTTCGCTGTTCTTTAGGTACTAATTTGTTTAGGCCTTAGCTTGAATATTTTGGATCAGTATGCCCTCGCATTTGTCAATCCTCTCCATATTTTCAGATGTACTGATGATGAGTGCCAGGATACACTGGAAACCTTGGATGTTTTTAATGTATTGTGATGTTACGAGATGTTTATAGTAGCCTTCATTCTCCTTTTTTTAATTAGATTGCGTTTTCTAAGAAATGCTTTTCTTCAGGTGGTCTTCAGAAAAAAAAGAAATTGTAAGTAGTCTACTGTCCTAAGAAGTGAATCAAGTATGAAATACTCAAGTGAAGTGTGAAATAACGCGGTAAGCTGTTCTCCCGTTAAACGTAAAATTGTGAAAATTCGTGATAAAAACAATTTTGGAGCTCCCTCACATAACTTTCAATTTCGCCATTTGCAAAATTGTCATTGGCAAAGCACTAAATTTAGCCCTCATATAGAAGTATTGACTCCGCCCTAAATTCCTTGAATATCTGTGTGCTAGGGCCCCCCTTCGACAGTTGAGTGATCATATGGCCCGTTCTGCTACAGAAAACCATACATAGGTATGCTGACCCTTGACAACATTCCTGGTTATATCACGTAATCTGACGGAGTCGCTGTTAGCGACAAGAAACACTTGCGAGCGTGCTGGGAATATATACGGAACATGTTTTCCATCAAGTAATCTAAACAGGGTTGGCCAGACGCACACTAGTTTCTCACGCAGTGAGAATCTGAAGTTCTACATATTATAACAGGGGAGGCCAAAAGACGCGCAGCCCGGGTAATAAATGAATCAATAAAATGGAGGGTTATAACAGCACTACAGAGCCTAGCTTGAGTGAAGAAGTAGGTGGCAGTTCCACAGAGCCTCCCCTGAGCGAACAAGCAAGTGGTAGCCCTGCGGAGCCTCCTTTGTGTGAACAAACTAGTGGCAGACCTTAAAAGCCCCTCTGTGTGAACAGCAAGTGGCTGCCCTACAAAACCTCCCATGAGTGAACAAGCAGGTAGCAGCCTTAAAGAGCCTCCCCTATATGAACAAGCAAGTGGCAGACTTGCAGGGCCTCCCCTGTGTGAACAAGCAAGTGGCAGCCCTACAGAGCATCCCTTGAGTAAACAGGCAGGGGGCAGCCCTACAGAGCCTCCCCAGTACGAACGAAAACTTGGCAGCTCTACGGAGCCTCTCGTGTGTGATCAAGAAAGTGGCAGCCCAACCAAGCCTCCCGTATGTGATCAGGCAGGCGACCTCCCTACAGAGCCTTTCCTTTGTAAACAAGCAGGTAGCAGCCCTACAAAGCCTACCTTGAATGAACAGTTGGAAGCCCTACAGAGCATCCTCTGTGTAAACAAGCAGGTAGGTGGAAGCCCCACAGAGCCTCCCCTGTGTGATCTATGGAGAAGCGGTTGCGGTATTTCGGTCTGATGAGATGCGATCAAGATGGCGTCATACTGCCAGGACCAGCCGGCTCGGGGTAATAAATTGCTTCGTAATTGTGATATATTGAGAATATACGGGCCTTGAGGTTACTATAGCTTTTCGTAAGGGCGTATAAGCTCACTACTTTTGAAAGATTGTGTGCCTCGAACGCACATCCATAGATAAACCGGTCGGTGAATATCAACTGGTACCTGAATAGCGCTCATTAAGCACCTGCTCCAGTGTCTGGCTCGGTTCCTGGATTCGACTGTCTACCTGTCAGATGACCTCAATAAACGAGGTGAGAGAAGAGAAAAGCGTGCGCCTCTGCTAGGGAGCCTGGCGGTGTGCGCCTCTGCTAGGGAGCCTGGCGGTGTGCGCCTCTGCTTGGGAGCCTGGCGTCATCAGTACCAGGCGATTAGAATTAACGAGGTTCGTAGTAGAGGAATACCCATCCACTGTACTTATCTTGCACCTAGTAAACGTGTGGAGAAAACATATCATGATGCAGTAAATCGTCACCGCTACGAATAACATAATGTTAATCGTACCTAGCCTATTATATAGTCTACCATAAGGGAGCAATAGATGAAGCTCAATGACACCTTACCTACCACTCGCAGCAAAGGAATGCGGGCAATTGGGCCAGCTTGAAGTGGGCCAGTAGCGAACGTTGTTTAGTGAAATAATATTGTTTACATTCGTGTGAACATAATTCAGCATTTTCTGCATATTGTTGAGAGGCAACTTTAAATCAGGCCCCAAGGTGTAGCGTGCCTTCTGAGCAAAGGCAATCAAAGGGAATTTGCATCACCGCTTCTCATTACGCTGCTCCTTGTTACGCCGCCCTCCATTACGACACCTTTCATTACGAAACCCCTCATTACGCACCCCACATTGTCACCCCTCATTACGCCACCCCTCAAATCACCGCTTCTCATTACGGCGCCTTTCATTGAACCGCCATTCATGACAATGTCCCACAGTACTCCGCTCCTCATTACATCGCCACACGTTACGCCACCCCTCATTAGGCCACCGCTCAGTACACTGCTTCTCATTACGCCGCCTCTCATTACGCCGCTTCTCACTATGCCACCATTCAGAGAGCCACTTTTCATCACGCCGCCTCTATTCACGACACCCTCCATTTCACCGTTCCTCATTACGCCGCCCCGCATTTCGTCGCTGATCAGTTCCCTCCCCCTTCAAACCTCTTCACGTTGTTCAATAAAATACAGCTATTAATTAGGCGGTTGCGACTTTTAATATACAATTGCGTCTACCATGGGGTGGGCTCGCCTAGAGTGGGGCTGGTGCGTCTATTACGGGGCAAAGGCGTCTTCAATTAGGTGGATGTGACTACCACGGCACAGGTTCGAAAACAAACATTTTGTGAGTGAGTCTACTATTTGACGGAGGCTTCTACAATTTAACGTGATCGTCTACCACTTGGCAGTTGCGTCTACCCTTTTGCAGATGGTAGACAAGAAATCTACCATATGACGGCAGCTTCAATCACTTCCCGGGAGCCTCACCTGCCAGGCGGGTGTGTCTATCACAACAACCGATGAACCTGACCGCATGTTTCCTGGGCCATGGGACACGCCCGAGGGCCTGTGGCCCTAAAGCGAAACCACAGAAAACAATGAAACCGATAGAAGAGCAGTTACTGTTTGTGTCCCATCAAGGGCGTAGAAAGTGACTTTAGTGAAGGGAGGTTCGGAAGTGGGTTTTACTGGTGGCTCAACATACTGAATTAAGAAGAAAAAGGTTACTGTTTAAACCTCAATACACGAAAGGATGCTGTTAGCCCTATGCAGTGTCCCACATCGAGTGTCCCCATGCAGTGTCCCCGAGCGAGCCTTTTTACTCTAGATACAAACGGAGTGACTAGGAACAATGGATACAAAATCGTTGGGAAACGTTTCTCACTCTACATCACGCGCATTTTCTTCACGTATAGAGTTGTCGAAGAATGGAACAAACTTCCAGCGGAGGTTGTAAACAGCAATACAATCGAAACGTTCAAGTCGCTGCTCGAAAAGTTCTACATAAATCGCCGATAAATAGCTAAACCGTTCCATTTCCTGTTGTTATAAAAAAAACAGAAATGACACACGAAGCTCTCTAAAACGTTAAACTTCGAAACTAATCCTCTTGCTACCAAAAGGCCACCTAGTTTGGGCCAATAGGCCTCTTAGACGGTCTACTCCAGAACTAACACTCTTGCTACCAAAAGGCAACCTAATTTGGGCCAATAGGTCTGTTGTTGTCTTCCTACACTTGTAAACACTTGTAAACATGATGAGATCTTATCAGTCCTTCTCACCAAGGAATGGCATCAACCCTTTAACAGAAGGATGGCAGAAACTCTATAAAATATAAAGGGTTAACATCATTCAGTAATGACAGCAAGGAATTACATCAACCAGAAAAGGCTCATATCAATCTGATACCCAAAGGAATGTCATCAATGCTGCAATACAAGAAGGGAGGACATCAATCCTATTTACAAAGGGACAACATCAACCCTCTAATGCACAACGTTGGGACGTCGACACCTAATAGTAGTGTATACCGGAACCAATATGCCCTGGAGATCCGCGGTACCATTATGCCCTGGAGATCCGCGGTGCCAATATGCCCTTGAGATATGGGGTACGAAAACGCCCTCGCCGAAAACGCCCTGGTTAATACTGTTTGGTTGTGATTATTAATGGTTTGTAAATAGGTATTGTAAAGGGTATGTATAATTGTATGATTTATAGTTTCTTTAGTTGGCTTATTCACAAGAAATGTTAGCCTGTATTTGTAGGATTGAATTCTTTTAATATTATATCATAATATTCGATTGCGCTCATAGCGCTTTGATGCAATTTCATTTGAGTATTTATTGCGAGTCTTTGCTCAGGAAATAATTTTCTCTAATTTAGTGACATTTATAGCGTTGTGATAGGTAGGATAATTTTATATCGTGGTATTTAGTATCGTAGGCACACCTGTTAATTCAATGGGTTTGTATTCATGGATCATTATTTATTTATGGTTTTATTGAACGGTGTAGTTACCGTTGTAACAGGATGCCGTTGCTTGATCGTTATCTAATTTAGGTATGTTGACCAAAATACGTATTAGTGAAACTCGGAATCATGTACTTGGTTTATTAATATGGAGCAGAAGCAATAGTATTTGATTAAATCCATCCGCTTCTTCCCTTTGTATGTATATATTTTCAGAGTTTCATCAGGACACTGCGTTAAGCATCAAATAGTAGACGCAGATACGTTCACATATTTTCAATCCGTATGTCTGTGGACAATGAAACGACTTTTAGATTATACTTATATATTTATTACATAGTTACATAGGAGGATATCCATCATTTACATCAATCTATTTTCATCAGTTTAAAAGCGGTTGCAGGGGTATCCGTTTCACGTATTTTCAATGCGTACGACTATGGAAAATGGCACATATTCAAGTTTATTATTTTTTTATTTATTACACTGTTACATAGGAGCATTTACATATAAATAACAGTCATTTGGAAATGTTACCACTGATTGCTATCGTAGTGTCAGACCTCTATCCGTCAATGTCATACAGAGACCTTATCTCGAGTTACACTCTTCACGTGCCCTTGACTATTAGCCAGATTGCATCTGTACATGCCAATTTACGGTACCTTTAATCACTTCCCGCGTTGCTGGTAGGAATATCGTTATAAAACATTTGGACATGCGTAGGGGACCACCTCAGCCACGGTGTCAGGGTTAACTAAATTTGACATATCGGCAAAAAAATGCTAGCTTGGTACATATCGATTTGGCAGTATGTATTGGATTTTACTCTTTTTAATAGTATGTGGTATTGGAGTATTTAATCAATTTGGCTGTTTATAGCGTTTTACTTGGTGTTGCAGCAACCGTTATTATTATATTTTTTTATTACATAGTTAGATATTAAAAACATTTACATATAAGGAACATTTGCATCAATATATTTTCATCATTTTAGGAACGGTTGCAGGGGTATACGTTCACGTATTTTCAATCCTATGTCCCTGGACAATGAAACATGTTCAAGTACATATTTATTTATTTACATAGAAACCTTTAGAAAATAAAACCTGAAAACGGGGACGTACTTTCGTCATTCAGCTGAGTACACACGCCAAAGACGGCCTCACCCGGCTTACGTCTCTTTCATGTTAAATCCATGTTTACATCGACATCATCATCATCACCCAAGACACATCGCTTCCTCTTCTCAGTGACGGTAGGTTCAACTTCAATAGGTTTTTGGGAATGTTTGGATGCCCGTAAGCAAGACTTGTGCACGCATCGACATAGTACCGCATAGTTTCAATCTTACTGAGGTAATTTTTTTTATTGCGAACAGCTTGAAGCTGGCACGTTTGCGCGCGAATGATGTGTATGGTCTCAAAGTGTGTGTGTATGTTTTCTGATCGTAGACATCTCTGTATTGTTCATGTCTGATTTTGGCTTTTGTCTGGGAATCGAAACCTTTTGCAACTGAATTGTGGAGTCGGACTCAAGCAACATACTGTAACACTTTGGTTACAAGCAAAGGATTTCACTCTTGTAGTCGTTGGTTGATTCGCTTTTCAGTAGTCCCGGCTGTCCTTTGTCTTTTCCATTGTTCAAATGATGATTTTTTGGGGTAGATGGAGATGTCCATGCATTCAGCCAGAGTAGCTTTACGCATTTCCGCCTCAATGTCAGCCACTCCTTTGAAGTGGAACTGCAACGAGTCGGTGTCCGAGTAGATGAGCGAAACGTTGTCACCGTATTTCAGTTTCAGTGTCTCATAAAAGAAGCTGTAT
>SDVV010038953.1:0-10679 GCA_016164225.1 Gammarus roeselii | reverse complement strand
TAGCTGTGCTGGCCTCCCCCGGCTCTGCTGCTCTCCACTTGATGTGGACCTGCTGGAGGGGGCTGCAAAGGTAAGAGATCAAAGGTAAGAGACCTCATGAGTTACAGCATTAATTTGTATCTCCTTCGACTTGTATAGTGGAACAATGCAGGCACTATGCCACTCAATCGGTACCACGCCTGCCACAAAACACACTCGACGCCTGCTGGAACTCCTCGGCTCTACTTCTCACATTCAGTCCACTCACTTTCACGACCTCGTATTTTTTTTGCCCTTCCATTTCTGCTCCACTATTAATCTACCTTCCACCAGTAGATGGTCAGACACTCCTTCACCCTCCCCTCTCAACACCCACACATCCAACAGCCTCCCCACCACTCTCCTCGATATCAGCACAAAATTGATCAGTGCTCTCTCCACCACTGGCCATCCTTACCCATGTGTACTTGTGGATATCTTGCTTCTTGAACAAACTGTACCAGACCACAAACTCCTGCTCCATACATAGACCTATCAGGTTTTCTCCACTGTCATTTCTACCTGGAACGCCATACTTTACTATCACATTCTCCACCATTACATTTCCAACTATTACATTAAGGTCACCCAGTACAACTACATTGAGATGACCTCCAAAACTTTCAATACACTGACTCAGGTCAGTCCAGAAATGCTCCCTCTCCTCTTCACTCCTCTTGCTGCCAGGTCCGTAAGCACTCACAAATGCCCATCTTTCTACGCCTAACTTGATTTTCACCCAAATCAATCTTGAGGACACCTCCTTCCACTCGGTAACGCTACTAGCCAACCGATCACTCTATCAAAACCATCCCTTCTCTTGCCCAACCGTCCTCCACACCAGACTTTCTTCCACTTACCACACCAAACTTACATTCGCCCTTGCCTTTAAATTTTGTCTCACTCAGCACCAACATATCAAACTTCCCCCCCCACAAACATCTCACTAATCTCTCTCCTCTAACCTCATTTGTAGTACAGCCACGCACATTCAGCAACCCTAACAATAGGGTTTGAAGAGGCGTGAGCCTCTATTCCCCCTGATTGTCTTGCCGTCTTTACTATGGGAGTTCAATGATTAAATTTCACAGTGAGTATTGCAGCTTGTTCTTTATATGCCCTAAATATTGCTTCACCAGCTGATAGACTTACTTCTCCACAGTGGATCCTTTAACCCTCTTAAACTCAAGGAAGTCATTCATGAGGTTGAGGCAAGAGTGATGCACAATGGGGTACACCGAGTGCACAAAGGTCTCCAACTTGGATTCCGGAACTCCGCGCTAAGAATAAAAAAAAATGTCAGTTGCCATATATTATTAGACCTGAGTACATGGACTGCTACTATTGTTACAAAGCAGTATTTAAAACCAGCAAACATGACCATAATAGAGAGTGAAGCAGTGACAGCTGTTGTGAAAGGTGCTCATGATACCTTCACACTCCACTGTTGATTGAAGGCTTACTTCTGCATGGAGGAAAATTAAAGGGAATGCATGATTTTGCATATACATGTTAGCTATGACAAACTGAAGATTAAAAATTGGTAGAATTTGACTATGGACAGACTTTCTCTACGTGTGTAACCAGCCAAGCAATTTGCACTGTGGTCCATATTTCATCATCAGGGCCAGAGTATTTGCTCATCCTTTCTGAATGGATAAAAAATGATTTTGCACAATAATCAGACTGAAGCAGAAAAACAAAGTATATATATATTACAAAAAAAAATGGCCCAGAAAGTATTGAAATGCTTCTATCTATTACATGAAATACATCTTGGAAAACATGGAGCTCTTGCTAATCAAGGATATGCAGACATAGAATGTGCCTAGAAGCATAGAATTGGTATTCTAAATTCCAGTATGATTTATGGATATGAAAACATGCAATAAAAAAATAATTGTAGAATATGTAGCTATGCAGGATGTAGCATATGACTGAATGAACTACCAGCTATAGTAGCAACTCAATCAATAGATTCAATGATAATTGCAGTCTAGCTAGCTATATCTCTACTTGAAATAAAGACTAGTTCATTGCTGCCCAATTGCAAATAATATAAAGTTATTAGCTGGACTAAGTAATTAGTGCAGCTTCTGTCCATGAAGACATACCCAGAAAGTTATTTGAAATATTTTTGTAAATGAATAATGTATAGCTACAATTTGGGGATCAAAAAATTGAAAGACTTATCCATACCTGTAGTAGCACATGCAGCCTGGCTGTGTTTGAGGGAAATTCCGTCCAAAATTCAATACTTTTTTGTATGACATGTTGGACAGAGGGTTTTTCTGGAGCTCGGTTTTCTTTCAGTGAACGCTGCAGTTGCTCTATCACTCCAGGACTGGGCGAGCTGTTCAGATTTACAGGATCACTCCTTTTTCTATTTGGTCCTTGTTGGTCAAAATTTTCTCGGGCATCGGGTTGCCATTGTTTCTCCACGCGCTTCTTGAGGTCCACACCGGCATTCTGTCCAGGTCCTTTGTCCTGTCTCTGCGGGTAGCGGCGTGGAGCCTGTTGGGTCTCGTAAGGCTTCTGGCCATCGTTGTGTTGCTTGAAACCTTGAGATACTTTCTGATTGGTCTCGTGATGCTCTTTTGTATTGCCACGAGAATTGTGTTGCCATCTGTCACCTCCACTCTCCTCTCTGGGTCTTTGGCTTCTACCTCCTTCACCATCACCTTCTTTACAACCTTCACCATGAGCTGATTTGCCTCCCCTACCATCCCCTCCCGCACCTTTACTACCATAAGCTTCTTTAAATCCACCACCATCAGCTCTTCTATTTCTCCCACCATCAGCTTCTTTACTTCCTCCACCATTAGCTTCTTTACTTCCTCCACCATCAGGCAGTCCAGCATCTTCCTTTCCCACACCTCCACTTTTTTTATTTTTATTTCCTGTCATGATACAGGAACCTTGTAACTGTCTACTATATGGTAGGAGTGAGAAAGGTAGCAGTACCTTCCAATGTTTGGCAAGAATATTTGGAATTATAATGGTAGGCTACATGCAAAATCTGTAAAATGAAAATAAGATTAATGGGCTTCTAAAACAATGAATATCATCAAACCCAAATAATTTATACGTTATTCATATGCACATTCTGAAAATTGACTAGTTATGAAGAGCTACAATTTAATGTTACAAAACAAGATTGAAATCTCTTTTAGGAAGAGTAATACATTTGCACCCCGGTGTTAAGGCAAACGCTATTGGTCACAATCAAATAGAAACATGTTGAATGGTATTATCAAGTTTAAAGGAAATTGGAGCTAAACAACATTTTTGTTAAATATCTTGATTTTTTTTTCAACTTTCTTTAATGCAGATGGAGTCAGGTTCTAGACAGAGGCCTGAGTCACCTGCATTTGGGTGAGCCTACTATGCCCTGTTTGAATCATAATTTCTTTTCATCATGGTAACCATAATCCAATGATCCAGCAATTTGTATTTAAATTGTGCTGACTGTTTCATGTTGAACTAGAGAATATGACTGACAACTAGGAACTGTTTCCTTGGATTTTGTAAACTCTGGTGGTCTAACTCTTCACCTGAAAATTAAGGAAAAACAAATCAATTTTATCCAAAGTTGATCTAAATGTACAGCACACCCTCAGCCTAATGGACTTTTTGGGTGGTGGTGTTAAGTAAGAATCTGTTAATTGGAACATTTTCTACATTGGGACATGTTCATATTAATGCATATCATTTTTGATGCAAAGGTTAGTAACATTTAAATGTCATTGCTACCACCCCAAAAAAATTACTTTTTGTAAAACAATGGAATACATTCTTTAAATATTTTCAATTACAAGATTATTATGTTCAGAATATTGTCACATGTGGAAGCCACTTCAATACTATTTGACATTCATCAACAATCTTCTGGCTGCTTTGCAGCAGCATAAATCACTAGTGCGCTTGCTTCCATGCCGGCAATTGGGTTGCTGAGCTGACAACATTCCAATAGACCAACATTTGTGTTAATTTAAAGAGGTGATCAGATGTTCACTCAATATAATTTGTACATTGATGGGAAAATTCATATTTGACTTTTACAATAATGGAAGAATTCAGTCAGGTTGAGGTCTGTAAGTCAGTGACTTGTAAAAATTACCATGGCATTGTTTACAACTCAGTTTATTTTTTGTGTAGCGGGGCTGTCAGAATTAGTACTCTTTCTTTCATTTTCTGTCAGCATTACACAAAGTGTACCAAACCTCAACAGAAGTACAGAAGCAGAATATGCATGTATGTATGTATAGACACAGCCGTTTCCCCCTAGTTAGAAGGGTGGCAATGTAATGCTGACACAGAGGAGGGAGGCGCCCAATCTCCCCGCCACAAGACCACCGTGTCCATGCCAAGGCTCAAACTTGCACATACAGCACCAGAGGCTGACACTGCAGTTTTAGTAGTTCACGTCTCACAGACAGAGTCCTCTAGCAAACTGATCTAGAAAGGCATCCACCAAACAAATTTATTTGATATGGGGACCAGGTGCACCAAAGGGGAGAATCAAAATGTGTTCACAAGTTTCACTATACTTCACAAAACACACAGCACAAAAAGGGAGCCGAGGCAACCAAGAGTAGTTATGGAATCTGCCATGACTACCAGCAGCATGGCTAAAAATTGGTTCATCAGCACAGAACACAGTTGAGGACCACTGTCTCCCATTTGTCTGCCAGTGCAGCTAAAATCATAAACTTTATTTTCTGAAACAAAATACAACATTTATAATTACTATATTCAAGACTGAAACAGGCAAACAGAAAACTTTATAATACAACCAATAGTAGTAGGCACACCCTACAACACTCCTCCTCACCAGCTTGTTTCAAGCTTGATGGAATGCAAGACAATATCAATAACTTAACCAAAGCTGATTTTGAAGTTATCAACTACAATGCAAAATCCCTCCTCACCAGATCAGGGCCAGAGAAAATGTATCCAATTGACTCAAGAAATCTTATCAAATACAAAGTGACACTTTTACACATTTTAATGTAATAATCATGACTGATCCAGGAAATTTTCTCTCTGACTACACTCTCTAATCAAGTATCTTATCAAATACATCATCAATGACTTCAGTGGAAAAATTTGGGCTCTTGTTGGAACCAAATGATTAAGGCTAACGCCACATGTTGGGAGCAATGAACAAATCTACATTGCAATAGGAGAGATATACAGGATCCAAACTTGAATTGCTATTCTAGGCGTCTGAAGAACAGATTTTAGTTACTTTTTACAGAACTAGGTAAGATATCCCAGGTCTCATCTCTAGGAGTCAAAACAACATCAAGAAATAACAGTGTGGTACCAACTGCACTTTCAATAAATTACATTTCCCTGCTCACAACAAAATCACTCACTGGCTCATTGCATATGTTTTGTATTTCCTGACTAACCAATTGGTATTAGTATGCAAGCAGTGGATGCAACATAAAAATATCTTTGGCTTTAAGCTGCTTGCCAGCATTGGAGTCCAGCCCCAAACAACCAAATGTACCAGGCTGTGCAATATCAGAAGTTTTTGGATTTGGCACATCAAAATTATCATGAGGATCTATTGAAGCAAGCTTCCACTATCCCTACAGTGTTGGAGCTGAACAGTTTAAATTTAACTTATTTAGGCTACATGATGAGCTGGATAGACATGGTTATGATGTGCAACATTCCAATACAATTGTGCATGATCACCTCCTAAATGGTTGCCAATTGAAGAGTCAATGCCCAGATGAGAAATACTGTCAGTAAAAGGAAGCCTAGGACAACTCTGAGAAGTATGTTCCAAACTTCCACACATTGGACAAGCACCTCGTTTTGTCCAACACCTAGCCTCCACGTGCCCACAACGTCCACAGAAAAAAACAAAGTGATAAAGCCTTTCTTTCCTTTCTCCACTGGCTGTTGCTGAATATTTTGCTTCCTCTTCTGCCAGTGGAGGACTCTTGAACATCACTAGGTTTATCCACGCCAGAGTCGAGCATCATGGGTTGCTGGCATGAAAAGTTGGGCCCTCAGGTTCAGTTGTACCACCATAGAACTCGGTTTTCTTTTTCTTTTGATCATGATATTTGCCCAGACAAACAATTTCTCCCCAGGTGATGGATCTTCCCAAATTCACAACCACCTTAAATTCCTCTACTGTCTCAATTCGTTCCACAAACCATCGTGGTACAGTGTTCAGGACCTTAGTCCCTAAGTTTTTAGCCAATGTTTTGGCATCCCTTGGAAAAGCCCTCCTGGCAATTTCTTCCAGCCTCATGAAATATATTGAAAAAGTCTCTCCTTCCTTCATACTTGCTCTCTCAAACTCCAACTTACTCCAGACTTTACTATTAATTTTCTGTGACTTCTACCACTTCACCAATGAAGTCTTCATCAGTGAATAATTAATTTTACAACCACCAAGTGAATCAAATGCTTCTTTAACATTGCCCAATAGGAACCTTCCAAGTACTCTTGTGCAATCACGTTCACTTCCTTTGTATCTTTTTAAAAAGTAATGCTCATAGGCTGAAAAAAACTGCTTCAATGTTTGGGCCCCTTCACCATCAAAAGGTTCAGGGGTCACAACTTCCCAGGAAATTCTGCCACATGTTCTTCTTTGAGTAATAGACCCACAGTTCTCAGTCTCACTGTCCTCAGAGATGTTCTCAGACTCTTTGTCTTCACTTGAAATTTTTTCTTCATACAGCCTCATCTGTGTTATTTTCCTTTGGTTGTATGAAATTGTATTTGAAGATGCAATGGGGAGGTCTTCCAAACCAAGGTTTGATTTTTGTGAGCTCCCACTTATGATCCCTTCACTCTGCTCAGATGCACTCGAATGATAGTCATCGTCCAGGAAAAGAGCCACTTTGACCCTGTCTGGAACCTGAGCAGATCAACCACATGTGTCCACAATTTCTTGATCACTCCAATAGTTGCTTGCCAGAATGTTTGGCAGAATCTTCATCCAAGTGGCAAATGAATGGCTGCTGCAACTACCCGATGCTTCTGGCAGAATAAATAGGTCGGAGTTTAGACAACACAAGCGCTCAAAATGAGAAGCAACTATGCCAAACTTACTGTCAGCACAACCATCACTCCCTGCAGGAAGCAACACACTTGGAATAGCATCTAGGCTGCTCAATAGAATATTTGGGCTTGGAGTGATCCAGATACGACAAGCTAAGAAATCCTCACGAACCCGTTGAACACACATCTTCTCCAACATTACCTGCAACTGCAATATTAGCTTGATGTGATTTAGGACAGACGATTGTTCATCACTATCTGCCAATGGAGGCACAACTTCTGGTCATAAATAACTTTTGTCTGGTTTCATCATCCTTCCCAGAATTGGGAGAAGCAATGGCGGCTTCACAGCTGCGCACGAAACTGCCGCTGTACTCCCAAGTTGAAATCATAGATGACTATCCATTTGCAGAGGAGCACAGAGCTTTTGAAATGCTTGCCACCAAGGAGGCTGTTGTGTACTTCAGAAGCCCACATACGTCAGGCACAGTCAAGCAAGTGGGGCCCACTAGAGATGCTGTCTTGGCAGCCAAAAACGGATTAGTAGTCAAGATGGGCAACATTGCTGAAGTTACTGCACTTGCAAGGGAAGGCCGCTCGGAGAACTCGGCCACTGCCACTGAGGTTGGCGCCATCACAGTAACCACACAGACTCCACAGGTCACCTCAGCTCCCCCAACCAACCAATCCACTGAGGAAGGTCAAATAGCGATCTTGCAAACGCACAAATCCCAATTTAGCACCAAGTCCCTGTTCGGGCGCCAGTTTAGTAGTTCACGTCTCACAGACAGAGTCCTCTAGCAAACGGATCTAGAAAGGCATCCACCAAACAAATTTATTTGGTATGGGGACCAGGTGCACCAAAGGGGAGAATCAAAATGCGTTCACAAGTTTCACTATACTTCACAAAACACACAGCGCAATAAGGGAGCCGAGGCAGCCAAGAGTAGTTATGGAATCTGCAATGACTACCAGCAGCATGGCTAAAAATTTGTTCATCGCACAGAACCCAGTTGAGGGCCACTATCTTCCATTTGTCTGCCAGTGCAGCTAAAATCATCAACTTTATTTTTTGAAACAAAATAGAACATTTATATTTAATAAATTCAAGACTGAAACAGGCAAACAGAAAAATTTATAATACAACCAATAGTAGTAGGCATGCCCTACAACACAGTCAGACATGGTAACCACACAGCCATGGCAGCCAAAGCAGGATATGGATGTGACAAAAACTCCTCAACAGGTTCAAGTATAAATTTACAGCTGAGTAAAGTCAGGAGGATGACAATCTTGCCAAAATACGCAAATTGCACCCTGTACAGTCAGGCTGATGTGAACTAAGATTGAATCTTGGACAAGTAAATTGTTTCTACAAATGTGGATAAAAGCCACACCAGTGATAAATTTGTTGACAACAATATGTTCAATGAGCTACCCAAAGCACCACCAGAAACTGCTATTTCCTACCATACTTATGTCTGGTAACCAGGCAGCTCTAATAATTATTGCAACAACAATGATTTGTCAACACATTTATATGGGTAAATTTTTCACTGCAGTTGCCACTGCAGCTAGTGACTGTCTTTCTCACCAACTGAATCTGAGGATGAAGGAAAATGAAAAGCTTTGATTCCAAAAATTTAGTTTTCATAGTCACTGACATATAATTCTTACACTAAGGTAAAAGCAAGAACTTCCAACCATTTGCTATATTTCCAGCATGTGGCATCAACTGGGTACCTCCACAAAACACCACTTAAATGCTGTGTATAACTCCTTTTGTGACCATTGAACATCACAAGTTTCAACATTCAATCATCAACACATTAAAAAATTATATCTAGCTATAGGAAAATGTATGAGTTGTGTAGGACCTCCTGAATGGGGTGACTTATCAACTGTCTCTTACCTTTTTGTAGCCTCCTCCAGCATAAACACAAACCAGTGAGGAGCAACAGCTAAAAGAGGCCAGCACAGCTATGCGTGCCAGTTTAATATTGAGAACAGAAATGTTAACACAGGCTTAGGAATTCAGGTGCAACATCAGCAATCATGTGAACAAGCAGGATATATGAGTGAAAGGGAAAGAATATATCTAGATCTATATATCTATATATTTATACATCTAGCGTCGACTGGGGTGACTCCCAGCATTTTGCGCATACTTTAAAATAACTCAAAAAGTACGTGGCCGAGAAACTTCCTATTTACGGTGTGTATAGCTACTATTATAAACATGGAGCACCATAAGTTTCAACATTCTATCATTAAGTAAAAAAAAGTTATTCATAAAAAACTGTGCGGCAAGCTACGATCCCTTATCGGGGTTGACTCCCCGCACCAAACGAGGTGACTCCCCGCACCCCTCATATATCAATAATCGAAACGCAAATTGAAAGTTTGAGAACACCAATAGATAGAGCATGCCTATATTAGTATATATCAGTTGCTTAAAATAAATATTTACGTACAATATTACGTTGACAGGTGTTTCTGATGCTCCTCTTTAGCCGCCGTCATACCCCGCTGTCGATGGATTTTTTCCCAATTTCGCCACGGGAAACGAAGTTTTTCTTCAATAATTGCAATTTGACATTACTGGAAGTCATTTCCCCACATCCTACACTAATTATGACATTATAGTATCAGTAAATGAGCAAATATTACGAAAAAACTATCTTTTTAATATTATGATCGAACATGTGAAAAATGTATTCTGTCAATTCTATAGCAAACTTATTGCATTAACATGAATACAAGTAATGCTAGGTAAGGGATTATTATCTTGATATGAAAATGTGATGAAAAATATTATTCCTGGGCATTAAACATAAGTTAACACTTAGGCCTAGACTTGTCACCATGTGTTAAAAAATCGGGTCTTAATAAAATTAGTTACGCATATTGAAATTAGCTGTGGTGTCATTATTGTGGGTCATTTACTTCCAAATGTCATTATATGTGTGTAGAATTGCATTTGATTACTTTTCATTGAAGAAAAACGTAAATATTTAATAACAAAATAGGTGCGGGGAGTCGCCCCCTATTTTTTTTTCACCTGGGATGACTCACCGCAGTTGTATATTTGTATATATCTACTAAAGTTTACATTTTTTCCAAAAATCTTTCTTACACAACGAACTACACCATATTCCGAGTATCACCACCAAATTTGGCCCTAATCCAATGAAAACTCTAGCTACAGCATCAAAGTTTGCGGAACGTCAATTTTTCCAAACCAAATTTTTTGGGGACCTGAAAAACAGACCTTCACTTTGGCAATTTTTTATAAATTCTGTGCGTGCATTGAATTTCTACAAGTAGCTGATACTTACTAACAAAGACCTGCTCTTCCAAGTCCCGTAGTCAAATATTGTGATTTCCGACGTTTTGGTGCCCAAAAGGGGGGTGGGGGGAGTCACCCCGGGTTTTCGACTGCGGGGAGTCACCTCGGTCGACGCTATATATACATATATATATATATACATATATATATATACATTAAATATATATACATTAAATATATATACATTAAATATATATACATTAAATATATATATATATACATTAAATATATATACATTAAATATATATACATTAAATATATATATATATACATTAAATAT
>SDVV010038952.1:0-10680 GCA_016164225.1 Gammarus roeselii | reverse complement strand
CAAGGAGAGGGCTGTATGAGGGTGTTGTTGTCCCAACTGTGCTCTACGGAGCTGAGGCTTGGGGGGTGAGAGCAGAGGAGAGAAGAAGGTTGAATGTATTCGAGATGAAATGTTTGAGGAGCATGGCTGGAGTAACGCTGAGAGACCGGATCACCAACGACGTGGTTCGAAACAGAACAGGGATGGTGAAGAAGTTGGAGAACAGAGTGGATTCGCGTGTTCTGAGATGGTTCGGGCACATGGTGAGGATGGATGAAGGGAGATTGGTTGAAAGGGTGATGAATGCTGAGGCGAATGGTCGCAGGCCTAGAGGTAGACCGAAGTTTGGGCGGATGATGGTTTGAAGCAGGCGTTAGGAAGGACAGACATGAATGTGGAAGTGGCGAGAGAGCGTGCAATGAACAGGCGTGAGTGGAGAATGGTTGTGAATGGTTGATTTTGGCGCTGCTCTGATGTGCTTTCCCGCCCTTGCCACTCCGCTGTCGGGATGGTCGTGAGTGGGGGGAGCCCTGCTATTATGACGCGGCGGGGGTAAATTAGTGAAAACTGTCAGGCCCTGCTGCTGACGACGGATCCTCGGACTGCGCTCGTGACCCAGACTGTATGTTGAGGGGGTACCGGCCGGACCCTTGAGCACAAAAGGGCCAAGTTGTGAGTGTGAGCGTGTGAGGTGCGCCTTGCCGTCGGCCACCCCCCTTTCTGGGGGATGCGGCCTATTGTCTGTATCTGTATTTGTATAAATTCAAGGAGAGAAATTTCAAACCTTCCGCCCAATAACGTCTGACCACAACACACAGCTACGGGAGCAATTTTATTAATCCACAAGCAAAATGAATGCGACTTACAGGCTACCCTTGGCGCGTACCCAGAGGGGTCGAAAGAGTCCACATGCCGAGATCAGCATGAACATACAAAGTTTAACATCGTGAACATCCCCCAAGGGGAGAATTGCAAGGGTGGTATTTCCACTGTATGAAGAGGGTGGACCTACGGCTTGGATGCTAACGAATACTTTGTAAAAAAAACAGACTTCCACGAGGCGTCTGGTTAATAAAGGATTTTATTAATTATTAGCATTATTTAAATTTTATTATTACAGATACAGACATTACCCCGGATTCCCGTGGAAAAGGGGTGGTCGCCGGCAAGACACACCCTAAACTCATCTCATACACTCGCACAACTCAGTCCTTTTGCTCTAAAGGGTCCAGCCGGGAGACCCCGCAACACACACTCCGGGTCATGAGTGCAGTCCGTGGTCAGTGTCAGCAGCAGGGCTTTTTGTATTATTAGCTATTATTTTTATTGTTATTACGTCCGAGCTTAGATTTCTTGAGAATTTTTGGTATGAACGGAGTAGAAGTAGTAGTTTCTTCTGTTTTCCACCGGAGCTCCAACGTGTAGACACTGAGTGCTCCCCCGTAGAGAACGAAGAACCGTTGATTCTGCACAGCTTCGTGCACGAAGTTAAGTTAAAGTTCACAAATAATACGCAGCGTGAACAGCGAGTTTAGTATCAGAGATGATTCAAACTTTGTTGCTTTCACACAGTTTCATATAGTCCGGTGTGTTTTCCGAAAGCGATCAGTTTTTTCTGGTGTTCTGTTTCTGGGAGCAGGCGTTGTAGGTTACACGGGGGGCTCAAGAAGGCTCGTCGGGCCGCTGCGAGTGCATCATAATCCATAAGTAAGTGTTTCACACTGATCGTCACTTGGTGGCAACAGGGCCACGGTGGTGCGTCAGGTCCTATGTCTACGTCCATAGGGTGGTTGTGAGTTATCCGCGTGTGTCCCCTGCATAGACGATAAATGAACATTTGGTCTCTCCTATTAGAAAACCTGGTGTCCTACTCTCCCACAGATGGGTCAACTAAAAGCATTTATTGTACACACTGTTGCCAAGAGTCGTTCCATTGTGATATTATATGTAAGTTGATGACTGGGAACCAGTCTCGGTAATGTATGGAGATGAATTGTTCTTGCTGGGTAGACATTCGATTAGCGAGGGAATTGTGCGCTCGTTTCCTCTTATTCAAACGTGTCCAGGGATCCAGCAGAACTCGACCGCTTGGCCCGTCTGGGATATCGTGAATATGTCGTGTAGCATTTCTCTAAGGGCAGGGTGATCAAAGTGCGTATTTTTCAGCTGGGTGAGGACACTCAGACTGTCTGAAAATATAACCTTTATAATTGGGGAGGCGGTCACTTTTTGCAATGGAGATGGCCAATTGGAGGGCGTGCAGCTCTGCAGAGAATACAGAGGCCTCTTGGCCTAGGGTGGCCGAACGTGAGGTTCCTTCGTCTACGGCGGCAGCACCCACTCCGTTCGATGTTTTGAAGCAGTCAGTGTATATATGACGGTGCTCAGAGTGCTGTTCATCAAGTAGTCGCGTGAGTTCTCGGCGGTACGTGTTAGCTGGGGTTGATGCTTTGGGGCACGTTTGCGAATCTAGGTTGACCAGCGATGGGCTGATCATCCACGTTGGTGTGTTGATTTGAAGAATTCGATGGGAGAATGAAGGCTTGATTGCTTTGCGTCTGATGTTCAGCGAGGTCAGTAAGTTGTCCACACGTAGAGAAAGGGGTGGGCATTATTCTTCTTAGCCGCAAAGAGACTGAGTGCTGGGCTATTGATGTAGCTCCTTGTCTTGAAATAGTACTGTAGTGAGAGTTTGTCTCTGTGGAGCGGAAGAGGAAGCTCGTTAGCAAACACCTTCAGGGATTCTATGGGTGTGGAACGGAACGCACCGGTTGTGATACGCAGGGCGTTATTTACGATGATGGAGAGTGGTTCTAGGTTGGTTTTGGCTGCTGATTCGTTAACAATTGCTCCATAGTCAATGCGCTAGTGTATCATTGTTCTAAATGACGTTATGCCGGTGTCCATATCAGCTCAGAATTTCAAGGATGTTACAGAGAGGATAAGTCCGGTTGCTTTTTTGCAGCGAGTCTCCAGGGTTGCAATATGAGATCGCCATGTGAGTTTGGAGTCCCACACAAGACCGAGGAATTTTGTTCATTCCTCGTATACCAGCGGAGTGTTGTTCAGCGTTAGGGCTGGTTTTAGGTGTAAGCCGGGCACGAGAGTCTAGTGCATGCTTTCCGTTTTGGAGGCTAAGAATCGGAATCCGTTTAAGGAGGCCCAGTTCCCGACTAGGTTTAGACATTTCTGGAGTTCCTGTTGAATTGTTAAGAGGCTGGGGCTCCTGTAGCTCATTTATAAGTCGTCCACATATAGTGATGAAAGCAATCTTCCGTCACGCGGGAGAATGTCTGCTATCTGGTCGATCTCGAGTATAAAAAGAGTGACACTGAGGACGCTTCCTTTGGGGACGCCCATTTCTTGCGGATAGGATGGTGACAGGGTGTCGCAGACCTTAACCCTGAAGGTGCGGTTTTGCAAGAATTGGTGGATGTAACGTGATAAGTGGCCTCTCAGCCTTCTGCGGTGGAGATCCTTTATGATGCATATTTCCAGGCAGTATCGTATGCTTTTTCCACGTTGAAAAATTTGGAAACCACGCGTTCCCCTCGGGAAAATGCCTTTCTAATGTCAGATTCCAGTCTAACAAGGTGGTCCGTCGTAGAGTGGCGCTTGCGGCCGCCACACTGGATGCTGTTCAGGCCTGCGTGCATATCAAGGTAGTCGACAAAGCGCGTGCTTATCAATCTTCCCAAGGTCTTGCAGAGGACGCTGGTAAGAGCGATGGGGTGATAGTTATGTGGGTCACCGTGGAATTTCCCGGGTTTGGGTAGTGGGATAATTGCAGATTCCCGCCATTAATCGGGAAAAAATTAGTTTGAATAGAGTGTTGAACACTTTTAATAAGTACTCGCGGGCGTCATCTGTGAGATTTTTGATCATGTTGATGTGTACTCGGCCTAGCCCAGGTGAAGTTTCACGTCTATGGTCTAGAGCGCTCTGTAGTTCGTGGAGGGAGAAAGGTTTGTTGCAGTAGGCCTCTTCGTTTCTAGAAGTAAAGTCAAGATGTTCACTTTCTCGCCAGTCTTTTTCCCGTTGGAAAGCAGCCGTGTAGTTTGTTGATGGCGATATCTGGTCAAAGTCTGAGCTAGTTTATTTGCGATTTCTGCGTGGGAAGAATAAGTTCTGCCTCCGTCAGAAAGGATGTTAATATGTCGCTCGGGTTTTCCCTGGATACGTCGGATTTTTTGCCACACCTGGGAGAGGACGGTGTTTCGATTAATAGTGTTCACTATCTAAGAGGTATGTCTGTTATGTATGGTTGGTAAGTTGTACGGGAGAGTGCTGATCAAAAGGATTAGCGACTGTACGGACTGCGCAATTGGAGAGGAACAGTGTGGCTTTAGGAGTGGTAGAGGGTGTACCGATCAGATTTTTGCAGTGAGACAAGTCTGTGAAAAGTACCTTGCCAAAGAAAAGGATGTGTTCTGGACGGGGGTAAACCAGTGAAAACTGTCGGGCCCTGCTGCTGATGACGGATCCTCGGACTGCACTCGTGACCCAGAGTGTATGTTGAGGGGGTACCGGCCGGACCCTTGAGCACAAAAGGGCTAAGTTGTATGAGTGTGAGCGTATGAGGGTGTGAGGTGCGCCTTGCCGTCGGCCACCCTTCTTTCTGAGGGATGCGGCCTAGTGTCTGTATCTGTATCTGTACTATCTAAGCCCAGCTTTTACGTTTCTTCTACACTCGAAGTCTTCGGTATACAGCAGATGCCCTTTTCCAGGCTTCTCGGTTCCTGGAAACCGTGCGCGTCGGTAGGCATGGTATAGCCTCTCACGCTTATCTCTTGCTTCTTGCACCTCTCGGCGCCACCATGGTTTTGGAAAGAAGGTTCAAGGGGCAAATTGAGGAATGCTTGCCTTGGCTGCAGCTTGAATCTTTTCGTATAGTTGGGCGACGATTTCGTGTTCCGAAAGGTTTTCAGGGATGTTGTCCAGGTCACTCCACGCCATGTGTGCTGAGTATTCCACCCAGCTGGCTTTCCGATAGTTGAATCGAAGTTCTTGTGGTGAAGTTTTTCTTGGTTGGTTGGTAAGAGATATGACTGGGTTATGGTCGTTGTCGTGTGTTGATTGATTGATTGATTTGGGCCTCATTTCCACCAGAGCCTCAACGCGAGTCACAATAGGCTCCCCCGTAGGGCGCGAGTCGTGTGTTGAAGGCAAAACTCCCTAAACGAGTTGGGGAGCATATGGATACATCGATGGCAGTTTCGCTTTCGGTGGTGATTCGGGTGGGTTGTCCGTCGTTGAGACGGAGCAGGTTGTGAGTGTTTATGGTGTTAGCCATTATCACTCCCTGGGGTCTGTTCTCACGCATCCCCATGTTTCATGGTAGCTGTTGAAATCTCCCAGGAGTATTGGCGAGGGCAGTTGGTTTAGCATTTCGGTCATTAGTGCTTCCGAGAGGTCATGGCTGCGTGATGAGTAGATGGATACCACTGTTATTGGCCTTGGGACGCATATCTTTATGGCGATAGCTTGGAGTTCTGTCCTCAGAGGAAGAGGGAAGTGAGGAACACTTTGGTGGATCATGAGTGCCACTCCGCCGTGAGCAGTCACGTTGGTGTGGCCTTCGCGGCGGTGTATGATATATTGGGGGATTCTGAGGGCGGTGGTCTCTCGGAGTTTGATCTCTTAGAGGCCTTTTACCAAAGGTTTAGGGCTGGCGATTAAGGATAGTAATTCGTCTTTCTTGTTTCCGAGTCCCTGGCAGTTCCACTGGAGTATTTTGGTGTTCATTATGAAGGCTGTTCACCCTCAGACCTTGATGATTTAGAGTGGTCGCGTGATTTGCTGGAGCTTTTGTGGTGCTCGCGTTTTCGTTGCCTAGGGGTTCCGGGTCAGGAGTGTCTGCCTTCGGTTGAAGGCGGTCTGCTGTGATTGCTGCGGTCGCGGCTGCGAGTACTCATGGGAGGAGACTAGAGTGTATGCTCTTGGTGTTTGCTTTGTAAGCGGGAGCGCTCTTCTTCTGTGGTAGCCTTTTTTATCTGTGTGGGTGGTTGTGTGGAGTGCGAGCTATTTGGGCCAGGTAAGATGAGTGGTTATTCAGAGGTCTCGCGTATGAGTTTTTCGAGATAAGCACCGTCGGCGAGGCCGTGATCGTTCCCGCTGGTGGCGTGTTCGTGAGTCAGGTTTGTTAACGAGAGATCGTGTCCCTTGCAGTGGTTTTCCACGAATGGAGCCGCATTTGAGACAGGTGGAGGTAGTTCTGGATTTTTATCCTGGCGGGCCGTTATTTAAGAGTTGTTACTGATTTTTTTGCTCAGTGGCGCCTGGGTATCGGAGACTTCTTCATCTCTTTACATTTTCGTTTTAATAGTAGTGAGCCTTGCTGCGTGGTCAACTGCGGGGGATTCATCCATCTCGTCGCCCTCCTGGGCACCGCATAAATTATTTCTAGGGCTGTGCGTCTCTGATGCAGGAGCGGTCGCTGGGCGGAGTGAGGAAGCACTACAGCCAGGTAGGTGTGTTGGAGTCTTGTTACGATGTTGTCCTAATGATGGGCGATGTCGTCGAGGGAGTCTCGTTGAATTGTCGATTTGACTGCTTTGGCATAATTGAGGCAGTTTGGGTTTCCGTCATTCCAGATTTGGATGGCTTGTTTCCGTGTAAATTTTGCGTTCGTTTTGTGTGATTGTTATTTCTTTTTGGTCCATGTATACTAGGCAGTCGCGGTCGCCTGCCTCATGAAAGCATGAGCAGTGGTAGCATTTAGGGTAGCATGCTGTGCAGTCTTTTCTGTCGTGCTCGCCAGCGCACTTCTTACAACGTTGGGATGTATGTGACTGGCAGTATGTGAAGACATGGCCGTATTCAATGCATTTTTTGCACATTGGGGGCCATTTTGCAACTGGGTAGGTTTTGGTTCTTCCTTGTTCACCCGGGATATCTATGAATTCCGGTGCGTCTAGTCCTGGGAAGGTAATTTGGTATGCAGTAGAACTTGCGTTACTTGATTTTATCCATGTTGCTTGACGGACTTCGGTAACTCCGTAGTCTTCAGCTGGACCTACAGCGCAAGCCCCTGAGGTCGGTTGTAGGCGTGTAACGGGAGGTGTATATAATTTGTTTGGTATCGTTGACGGACGGATGTATTTCAACTGTAACTTTGAGTTTGTTTATGTGCGTAATCTTTTGTAAAGCGTTACTTTGTTCACGTTCTACGACGTAGGCCAGATATTTCTTTCCCTGTCGTGGAATTTCTTTCGGTTTTCCTCCAAGTTGTTCGATGAGTGCCTTCATCATTATAAATGGATTAGTTGACAAGGCAACTTTGCTTGCCCCTCTTTCGTTGAAGGTTATGTGGAAGTGGGTGGGAATTGGTGCCTGTCTCCTCTCCCGAGTAGGAGGGTCATTCTGGGAAGAGCGCATCGAGACTACAGCCTCTCGTCGCCCGACCCCGTGATCTATCTGGTATTGGAGGATCGCTCTCTCAGACTCTTCCTCTGAGCAATCTCTATTTCCGGTGGGGTGTCCGTCTACTTTGCAGTATAAACAGTGCTGCTCTTCGGACTGGCACCACTGGGGATCATCCCGTTTGTCATGGTCGTCTTGGGAGCAGTATGAGCATCTTTGCAAGCCATTACAGTTTCTTCTCGTGTGTCCGTATTTCTGCCATTTATAATATCGCATCGGACGTCTCTCAAATGATGTAACCTTGGTTTTGGTGGCGTAGAAGGGAATGTCTAGATATTTTGGTGGAGTATGGCAGTTGAATTTTAGTATTAGAGCTGTGGTGGTCTCTCTCCTTGGCGTGATCTTTGGTGCGATTTTTGCTTCGATAACGCAGTCTTCGTATTGAACGAGTCCAGTGATGTACTCCTCGATTTCCTCCTTTGGGATATCTTCAACGTAGACCAAATCTAAACTTGTAGAGAAAGTCGGGTGCGACACTATTTTACATGGCTTTTCACAGAGTCTGGTTTTGGAGAGAATCGTGTCCCTTTAAATTTTTGTGTCTACTCTGATAGCAAAGCCTTCGTCGCCGCTGGTGACGACGCTCAGGACTGGGCGGCCGGTGAAAGAGCCCAGCTCTTTTAGCAGGGTGTGTGGACAAATATCCGGTCTGTCGTTGGCGTCGAACGTGATCTTCAGGTGTTCGGGAAAGGTAAGACTATTGTTGAACAATTTGTGTTCATAGATGGCGTGTATTGCTTCCTCCTTGCAGCCCTAGGAGCTCGGTTGGGGTTTTTGTGGGGTGAAGAGTTGTCGAAGTTGTCGTCGGACGTAGAGGTACTTGCGTAATTTACGGGTTCTTTAGTTAGTTGGTTCTTTACTAGTTCGTGGATACGAAGAAAAATGGCCTTGACATGACCCTCGAGCCTCGTTAGACGGTCGTCAATTGTGCTAACTTCTGCGGCGAAAACTTCTGATTCCTGCTCAGAGAGGACGGTCGCTTGGCTCGGTAGATTCCTGATTTCCTGGACGTTCCTGGTTAGCTCGTCGATGCGGTCGTCTCTCCGTTCATCTTCGGCTGAGGTGGCGCTGGTCATCTTTTAGAGGTTGATGTTCTTGGCAGTTGGAATCTTGGTCTTCGTCACTCTGGAGGAGGTGCTGGTCCCTCTCGGGTGGGGCTTCCTCCTTCCCCCCTTTGGACCCCTGATTCACGCCAGGGGCCAGGGGGCTCACTTTTAAAGGCGTCTTGACCGGCTTTACCGCTTCTAACGTTAACGTTAATTGAACCCTTTGCAAGCAAAACAAACGTGCGGTTTAAGGTCCCAGCACAAACTAGGGAATCTAAGGGGTTTTCTGAAAAGATCAGTAAAACGTGGTAAAGGGAACAGTGAAAATTTCTTGGTTTGAACGGAGTAGCTGTCTCAGTAGATACGAAGTAGCTGTTTCAGTAGATATTCACTCCACACATGCTCCTATTTCTCAACATCTGATTGCTACTGAAACTTGCTATAACACTGATACAGAAGCTCCCCCCTCCCCTCGCCCTTCCTCTAGGACTCACAGGCCGCGGGTCGCTGGTCAGACGTGACGCTGACCATCTTCAGGAGCACCTTGAGGTTGTCGGTGAAGGCCAGGCTCTCGACTTCCTCCCCCAGCATCGACGCCGGCCGAGTGAAGAGCGCGCGGCCGGGGATCACGTGACCGTGGATCACCTGCTCGTCCAGCACCTGAGGGGCATTCTGTGGGGGAGAAGGAGGGTGTAATGAGGGGGAGAAGGAACTTGGAAGCGCGGAACGGCAGAACGGAGGGAAATGTCGGTGAGAAAGGGAAGAGCAGAGGTGAGGTAGGGGAAGTGATGTGAGAGATGAAAAGAATACAGGCTGGAGAAAGTGGAGGTGAGATGAAAATGAAAGAGAAAGTGGAAAGGTCAGAAAAGAGAGAAAGGTTGTACAGGGAACGAATATTAGAAAGGTAAAGCGACGATGAGGAGTAGCATGGTTATGGAAGAGGAGGACAGATGTGAGAAAGGGGAGAAGCCAGGACAATGAGGGAGAAATGGGAAGAGTTATACAGGCCTGCAGTACAATTGAAAAATGGCAACAGGAGGTTTTGGCAATATTTGTAATTGTATTTTTGCCCACCTACAACGAAGAGTAAGCCAATAAGATAAATTCACAGGGTCTTTGGGAAATATCGTTCAGGATTTGGTGACACGAAACAAGACTCAACGTGATAGCATAATTAACAAAACATCTTTATACCTAAGCAGCCTCCTAATGTTGCTAGCCGCTGTAATGTTAGTAGCTGCTGTGAAGCTGATCAAAAGGAGTTCTTAGTGCACACATTAATATTGCCACAGACACCCAAATGAACTCCTTCAGACGTAGCAAGCGACGTCGATAGCCTTCAGACGTAGCTAATGACGTCGAACGCCTTCAGACGTAGCAAACGACGTCGAACGCCTTCAGACGTAGCCAATGACGTCGAACGCCTTCAGACGTAGCAAACGACGTCAAACGCCTTCAGACGTAGCAAACGACGTCGAACTCCTTCAGACGTAGCCAATGACGTCGAACGCCTTCAGACGTAGCCAATGACGTCGAACGCCTTCAGACGTAGCAAACGACGTCGAACGCCTTCGGGCGTTTGTTTCCGCAGAATTTCGGCGAGCAAGTGGCAGGTGGCATCCACCCTGAGACCAGCTCAACAGCAAAAAAACTCCAATTATCCAATAAATATGGAAAGGATCTCTCTTTCCCCGAAGATAGATGAGAAATTTCTAACTAGATTGGAGTTATCGAAAATTCTATCGAGAGAATTTCGGACTAGATTAGAGTGATCGGGATTTCTAGGGAGAGGAACTTTTGACTAGATTGGAGTGATAGGGATTTCTCACGAGAGGAACTTTAGACTAGATTTGTGATCATGATTTCTAGGGGGAGGAGCTTCTGAAATTAGAGGCTCACAATTGCCATTAACAAGAGTGTTTAGTCGTAAGATTAGGGAACGGGATCAAGTGCATTTGAGAGGTCACACAGCCATCAGCTGCTCGCTCAAGGTACCCACCGTCCTGAGTCAGAGAGGCTAAACCCGCACAACGTGGCAAACCTTGATAATTTTTTACTACTATCTTAAGAGAGGGGGAGCGATTCCATCACCAGAAAATGAAAAATCTTTCGTTTAATATAAATAAATATTTTTACATTAATTTTTCGAAACCTGACAATCGATGTGGTATTAGGCATATAGCTATCTTCAAATAAAGATAATTATTCATAGGTACACAGAAGGGAAGCAAAT
>SDVV010038951.1:0-10680 GCA_016164225.1 Gammarus roeselii | reverse complement strand
TGGAGTCTGTGCAGAGGAGGTGGACCAAGGAGATTGATGGGCTGGGTGGAGTGGACTATGGTGAGCGGCTCAAAGCAATGCAGTTGTTTTCTGTGAGAAGGAGGTTGTTGCGTTCTGATCTTGTGAAGTGTTGGAAGATTTTTCATTGTTCTGTTGATTCAGGTTTGTCTGCTCTGTTTGAGAGAGCTCCGGATGTTGGCACACATGGTCATCTTTTCAAGCTGGTGGTTCCCGGCTGTCAGACTGACTATAAACAGAGATTCTTTTATTCTCGCTGTGTGCAGATTTGGAACCGGCTGCCTGCTGATGTGGAGCAGTGTGATTCACTTCGCGGCTTCAAGAGGGCCCTGGCGGAGGAATTGGGGGCAGTGTTGTATGAGTTTTGCTAGACTAAATTTGATGTGATGTCGTTGCTTTGTTTGTGATGTCAACGGTTGTGTGCAGTTGTTGACTGTCTTCATTGTTTTGTTTTCTTTGGACCTATTGAGCGCATTCCGACCAGCATCCTGCTGCAGTACTTGTACAGTGCTGTTCATTTTGATTGCTGGCGCGCTGAGGTGTACTGCCTCCCGTGCCTGTGTGCCCTGTTGGCGGGGCTGTTGGGGCTGTGGGGGGCTGCAAAGGTGAGATACAAAGGTGAGTGAGGGATAAAATGCTTTGTTCACTTTTTTATCGTAGTTTAAAGGAAATTGTTTTACCATTGTACAAATGTGATGCATTTTATATTTTGATAGAGCTGATGAAGTTCAAATTTGTTTGAAATGTTGTTTGTACGTTTTTTTTTTGCAATAGAATTGCAGTATGCAGCTTCTTGAAACACAAATTCCAAGATTTTCCCACCCATTCATTTACTGTGTTTTCACAGTTATGGCACCTTGTGGCATTTGTACCATCTGTCCTGTTCTGCACTCTGGCTTTGCTGGTGGTGTGTTGGGCAGTCTTGAAGCCACCAAGGTGAGTGCCATTCGATCACACTCAAGTCAAAAATGATGATGATTTTAGGGTTATGAGAAAATACTTCTGGTAAAGATAGTTTGCAAATATATAAAAAAAGTCTGACATCTATGATGAAATGTGAATGACAACCTTCAAGTTTAAAGGAATCAAGAAAGTCAGCAGTATAGAACATAGCTATATAAAAAATGACCTGGCAGACACCAAACTTTCTGAACCCTTTTCCAAAATATAATAATACAAATCAGCCTTTTCTTTTTCCACACACACAATTCTATTTATTTCATAGATTATCAGGAATAATGAGAGTCTATAAGAAATGACCATATTCGGTATTTTCAAAAAATGAAATGGACAATTTTAGACATACACCACCTAAAAACAAAGTTTCAAGGTTAAATACTATAAGGATTTTTTCAAAGCATGCCAAAAATGCCAGAAGACACCCTGGTCACAGCCAATGCAATATGCATTGTGAAAGAAAATAAAAATGGAAATTAAAAAACTGCAATGGAGACCATAGTGCTGGCAATAGAATTGAATGAGTAGTCCTTAACAGTCAACAGAAACACTTAGTCTCTTAGAAAGCAAGGCTTTCAAATAAAACAAGCAAAATGAAAATTCCTGTCCCATGCTTAGCAGAAAGACAAATAGCATTGATTTATTTATTTATTATTTGCTTCTATGTTCCACCGGAGTCCCAACGCCAAGATAATGCAGACTCCCCTGTAGGGCGGTAAATAGCATTGACTGGGGCAACTGCCCACATTTTTTGCAAACTTTGGAATAACTCAAAGAGTATGCAACCTGGACACTTTGTATATGCGGCATGTCTAACTGCTACTGTGATGGTTGTTGGTCAAGTATCTCACCTTTGCAGCCCTCCACAGCCTTGCCAACAGGGCACGCAGGCATGGCAGGCAGTACACCTCAGCCCGCCCGCTATCAAAAAGAACAGCACGGCACAGCACTGCAGCAGGATGCTGGTCGGAATGTGCTCAATAGGTCTGAAGAAAAGAAAACAATGAAGACAGTCAACAACTGCACACAACTGCCAGCAACACAAACAAAGCCCCAAGATCACATCAAATTGGTTCTAGCAAACATCTTACAACACTGCCCCCAATTCCTTCCACAAGGCCCTCTTGAAGGCTTGAAGCCATGAATCACACTGCACCACATCAGGGGGCAGCCGGTTACCAAAAACCTCAACATTCCTGCTGACTTCATACATCAAAAGGATTAAATCTAGTAATTATTAAATCATTTTTCACAACAAAATTTACATGTACAGTGCTGGGAGTTGCCAAAAAAAATTTACCTGGCTCTGGGGTGACTCACCTGCACTTGTATATTAGTGAATATTTCTTTCAAAATACCTCCTTATGCAACAAATAAACTTTTTTGTAGCATCAGCACCAAATAGAAATTTGGCAACAATTGATTAGAACCTCTAGATACAGCATCAACATTTGTAGAACTGTGATTTCTTTAAACCAAAATTTTCATGGACCAGAAAAGCACACCTTCAATTCAGCCATTTTTCGAACAAATTGTGCTCTTAATATTTTTGTAAATAGCTAATAGATAGCTACACAGACTTGCTTTGAATGTTTTAGTAAAAATTTGACATTTACAACATTTTTGTGACCATAAGGGAGTGAGGTGTGGTCATTGCAGCCTTGCAGGTTGTCAAGTTGTCAGCCACAGGTAATACCCCAGCAAGTCAATTCACTCTCAATTGTGCCCTACAACAAATTTGAACAAAGGAGACCGTCCCATTCTCACTTATGACCCAAGTTAACAAAATAAATGGATCAAATTTAAATTTCTGATATATAATCATTGTATACTTTCATTGTACATTAATATTTTTCACTTCGGTTGTGACATTGTGGAAAAGATGTGAATTTCATGTTCAGTTATGAAAATCTGATGCTTGCTACCTTACATACATGGTCTCATTTCACCATTTAGTCCTTTACAATGTGATGAAATTTATAAAGTAACCTGATCTGATTTCACAGTCATGACATCAATATGACTACTTAAGATTACCAAAATTTATGTAGAAGTTTCAGTGTAAGAATATAGATTTGCATTTATATCATGATAACTTTATTTTTTCCCCAAGGTGAGATCACTGTTAATGATAATCAATCACCTCATCCTACTAGGATACCAGTCTGCTAGACTGGAATCATCTTTCTGATCCCTACCAGTTTATTCTCCAAGGTACTATGGCAGACATTGTGGAAAGAGTCCTTTTTGTACAACTACTCTAAACATGATTTTCCCTACTCCTTCAGCTACTACTCGTCCATCTACCTTGAAGGTAAATTCACTATAATTCAAGCCGTCACTCCGTTCTCATATTTGAGATCGCACTTATTCTTTGGTTTACTGTTATTATGAAGCTCTCAGTTCACACTTCGACACATGACAGCAACACTGCCTTTACGTTTTCATCACACACCGGTTATGTAAAATGTACTATGATACAGAGTGGTTTAATTTCCTATTCATTGACTAAGTCGCTAACTTTTTTTAGATTTGGGGATGATGTAGGAAATTTTGGGGGGCGCTGGTGAACCTAGAGAGATCCCTGAATCGGTATATTAGCAGGTAAGAAATAATTCAAATGAATTTAATTTAATAATCACCACCACACAGGAAAAACAGCAGGAATAAACGGAGGCCGGTCATTTTGGTATTACAGCTGGCGCGTATAAGTCACTGCCACTGCCTGCCTCAGGTATCGTCCCAGGGTGGCACCATTACCGTCCTGTGTTTTGCTCTACTACAATAAAAGGATGTCATGATATGGCCTCACTTCTGATATAATTACAACTTTAAGTCGAATAAAACTCTATAGTACGTCGTAAGCCATTCTGTGAGTAGGCCTCTGTGTGCTCATTCATACTATGCATGCTTCGTATCCGCAAGTGCTTGTTCTTGTTACATTGTAACATCCCAAATATTGTCATGCGGGCAAAACCTCATTTATAGACACAGCCTCCAATTACCGGTTACTCGCCAACCTATTGTGACGCCATGTCCGCCCAGACTGTCCAGAGGTCTGCTCATTGTTCCCTCTCCAGAACTAATTACCTCCAATACCAAAAGTAAAAACAACCTACAACGCTTGCACTAGACATTCCAGAACTTTTCGAGCCAGACATGACCCGGCATTTTTTCAGTTCACGTTCATTTAAGCTAGTCGTTTGCACCCAATCTAAAATTACATTAGGTTTGATCATATTTATGATTTATATATTTTCGTCGCAAAGCTCAAACATCTATATGTGTAATTGTTTTGAAGTCAAATCAATAATTCCTTCAAGCAGCTTCATTCGTAACTATCGCTGCAGAGGTTGTCACCTCTCTCCAGGGCACCCCGGAGGACTCAACAGTTTGGGGATTCAAATGTGATGCCCCACTTCCGGTCTCCCAGACATGATCTGTGCCCTGAATGTAATGAAACGTAGAGGAATATTACTGAAGAACAAATGAATAGTAATAGTAAAGAAAGAAAAGACTTAGAGGTTCATTGTTGAATAGATTGCATGGATGATGACATTCTTGACGATGGATATAATACATTTTGGATTATTTAACACAGTTATGAGATATATTGGTTGACTTCGATGCACACGTAGCGGCCAATCGTCCCACTATTGGTCCTACTATAATTACTGTTCTATGTGTTGCAATACAACAAAAGTCCTACTATCGCCTCATTTCAGTTATTATTTCATCTAGTTTAATTCCTTCAGGCACGTGTAACTCTCAAATAACTCGTACGCCATTTCTACTACTTGTTTTACCTCTGTTCTATATGCTTATGTCTGTACGTGCTTGTGCTCGTCACATCATACAACTTGTACGCCCGGTTACTCGTCTGTAGCGACTAATTACCTCGCTATTGCCCCTATTATGATCTCGCGCCTACTACAGCTACTGTACTATGCGTTAGCCCTAAAATAATGTCCAACTATTGTTCCACTGCTGTTATGATACATCTTCAAGTTACGTGTAGCCCTAAAATATTCATAAGTTATTCTAATATGTGTTTCATGTCATTATGCTCATTTATTTTCATGTGTGCTCATCAAACGACCTCATGCTATGCATTCCCAGTTTTCCACACGCTTCTTTTTTTGTAATAGGCCATAGCACATGTGTCGGCGAGCAGTCACAAATATAGTTGGCAGGCAAATCATATATTTCACCATATCTGGCCGGCACAATCCTTCATCTTCGCGCTGTAGATGCCAACTAACCGAAAACGAGAACATCTACATCTGCCGCATGTTGACTTTTCCAGACCTCTCGATGCCGGCTCGTTGTTCATTATCCAGGACCAATTGCCAAAAAACGACCAACCAACGGTCACATTCCTTCCAGACCTTTCTGGTCATGCCATGACATGCCAAGCGATTTTTGGTCACGTATCCAGCATCGTTCTTTCAAGCAAGCCTGTACTAATTTAATAAGAAATAACATCTAATTTTATTATTTACTATGAATTACTAAAGCCATTATTTAAATTGAAACATCATCAGTTTGATTATTTCTATGTCATACCATTAATTCTTCAAACAATATTCAGAACTATCATTTATAAGTTTTGTGTGCAGTCGACATATCATTCGCTAGTCAACTATTTCTCAAGAAACAAATAACCGCAATGCATTGCTACAAATCATTTTTACAAAATCCTAGTGTGAATATATTTGCATCAACTGTATGCTGTGTCTGCCAACGTTTTGTGCTGTACTGTATCATACGTCCGGATGTGTCCAAACATTTACATTGCCACCAGTACAGCAACTTGTACTGCGGTACCCTGCAACCATCGCATTCAGCGACCTAGCCAGTCAGTCTCACGGAGACTAATATAGGAGGAGCGCGCACGGCTACCTGAAAACAGTCACGCAGTGTCACCTCATATGTGGGAGGCGGGGGTTGGGCTCAGCATGAAGGTATTATAGGGAACATAGGCTCATTTCTGTGAAGCAGTTTTATGTGCTTGGCTGCTCGCGTTCTGGCCGCTTCAGTCCAAGGAGGTTATATCGATGGAGTGAGCGAAACGGCCAAATTTGTCTGTCGCACGGTGGCTGAGGCTCATGCTTCGGTCGGCCCTTGGAGGAAGTACAGATGGAGTTCGCACGCAGGCTAAGATGTTGAAGCCATTCGTAGCAAGGTGGCTGAAATACAACCAGCCAATGAGAGAGCAGCCTCGGACGCTGGCTGTCCTACTAGCCAATGAGAGTGCAGCCTTGGCCGCTGGCTGTCAGCCACCATAATGAGAGGGCCAACGAGAGAGTAGCACATACCAGAGAAGGGAAGATGTTTTAATTCACGGGGCAAACGAAACGCACTTGTAAATGCAACAGTTACGTCGAGAACCAATCACAGTGCGAGACTACCATGACGTCACACATACTACGCGCTCTACTACAGTGCGAATTTTGTATGAACAAGGCAAGTTTTCTGTGATCGCTATGGGTGGACTGAAGCAAAAAATCAAATAATTTATATGGGATGGTAATTTTTGATAAAAGGAATTAAATAAGCCAACTAACGAACTACACACAAAATGATTTCATTGTTTATTCAAAGAACAAATACTTCTTTCTTCATTTAAAAACTACCAGGAGACTTAGGTGGAGGTTTATGGAGAAGATGAGTCGACGGAAGTTTGATAATTTATGGGTGATTTCAACAAACAGTGAGGACGCAGGACGAAACACATGCACTGCGCACTGAGGTTGAAACGAGACTCAGTTTACAACAAAAATGCCGCCAGCAGCGCAAATCGTAACAAATTTACAGTGATTCATAGAATATATTTTTAACTCATGAAATGAAAATATTTGTTTGAAAAATATTATATCAACATTACAGTAATCTTCAATTTTAAATTCAGGGTCATTTATTCTGCATACCCATAAATAATATTGAGCCTTATTAATGTTAATTGACAACATATCTGTGACGTAAGAGTACTCGCGTCAATTATTGCCAGGTGTCGCTAGACCTACAAAAAGCCCAAATTGCAACATCTTCTTCACTTCTCTGGTATGTGAGAGCAGCCTTGGCCTCTGGCTGTCAGCCACCATACCCCCGGTTGGCTTTAATGTCGGTTCAGTGGTGCAACCTGCGTTGCATCACTATACTTCCTCCAAGAGTCGGCCACAAGCCGTCATACCGAGTGGGTGTGTAGTGATCAGCTATCACACTACATTCACACAGTCAACCCAAAATTATAACTATATGTACATTCTTTCGCGTAGACGTAAACAGTAGTGTAAATAATATGTAAATTCAGGGTTAGAAATATTGTATATATCAACGTATGAAGTAGCATTACAAGAAATAAAACACACTACATAGAAATGGTAGGTGCAGTGATATACAAAGAAACATTGCCCAACAGGGAATGATTCCATTACAAATGATTCCGGAACAACAAAATACAAAGTCATGTAACATTAAATTGATAGGACAAATAAACGAAAATTATTTATCGGGAATCATTCAGCAAGCATGTCGGAAACACACCGCGGTAATGGTTAACGAAAGAACCATTGCACCGAAGTTGTTTATTTTCGGTATAGAGCAAGTGAGGGGCTCTCAGGATTGAAATAATTTTTTGTACGAAAACTTGGTGATAGTGCTTATTGTTCACATTACTAAACGGGGTTCTATTCTTTTATTTGCAGTGTAGGAATCATGAACATAACATTTATATGCGCTCCCGTGCTATATAATAATTTTGTAGGCATGCCTTGAACATTCAAGTGCCCATTAATAAACTACTACTGGATCTGTGATTGTTAATGCACTGAAAATCAACAATCCAGACCTATGTTATACAGGTTGAAATAACATAATCACCCTCAGCCCCCAACAAGGTAAATATTTAATAACCACGAACATTCCTTGTATAAAAATGATATATTTGATGGCTTGCAGGGTTGTGAAAGTTTAGCTCAGGATATTGCGTAATTGCAGTAGGCCTGTTGAGGTCCCCAATTGACCAAGCCGCAGACACCTTGTCACGATGTCACGATCAAGAGGATCCGGTCACGCAACTGCCTCCTAAACAAAACGACGAGGATTGTGATTACCTTCTCACATCAATTTTCACGGACACCGATAAAAAACGACTTCGCACGGAACAACTTCAAGACCAGGAGTTGAAATCACTTCTCGAAGATGAGGAATCACCGTTCCGCCTACACCAAGTCGATGGTTTCTACATGCACTTACATGAAAATATCTGTCGACCATACTCACCACAGCCACTGCGCAAGGAATTATTTCAAATGGTGCACAGCATTGTCCATCCTGGGAAGCGTGCCACAGTTCAGCAACTTGCCACACGCTGTGTGTGGCCAGCGATGAAAAAAAGACATTCGACAATAGTGTGAACAGTACACAAACTGTCAAAAAGGCAAAATCGACCGTCTCAATTTCGTTCCATCACAAACCATACCACCAGAAGGAGGAAAGTTTGCGCAGTTCTTATGTATGGAGATGTCATTTGATGTACACGGAATATCTCATAATGAATGTTTGTAACATTATTATTTCTTCTGAAATATTCGGGAAACGTCTAGTCATGTTCGCCAGATTTCATTGCTGCGCACTGAATCACTTCCTCGATAGCCTCCATAGAGTGCAGTGCACGTCAGTCCGTAGCTCTGCCCATCACTGCCTGTGTTGTGTAATACTTTATGGTTTTGATGGGTATATGACCCTTGAAAGGGGTTTGAAAAGGAATAATTCAATATGTGATAAATAAGATTTACGAGCGACCAGGGTTAGCCCCGAGACAGGTGGACAGTTCGGTAGGCTTTCACCGCTGATGTGAACTTATGAATGGTGACTGAGCCACGAACCCAATGAGAAACGGTCGCTTGGCTTTCTAGGTCACGAAGATATTTGCCCAAATCAGAATCTGGACATTTCACTTACAAGATGCCGGTAAAACTTGATAGACAGATTTGTGGTTTGTTTTCATTTCTTTGGTCTTTATTGGTTGAGGCACTTATCATTAGTTGGTAGATGAAGTGAGATGGGCAAGCACTGGTGGCGATCATTCACAAGCCTGAGTCTTGTCACACTCCGGATGTTGACAGAAATTAAAATTGGGACCCAAAAATTACAAAAACTTGAAAGCAAAACCAGCCTGTTTATATAACATGCACTCTATCAGGAATATTTGCCGTTCAACTATAGCTGCATGTATATAAATTATGAAAATAAAATGCTGTTCCTGGCACAACAATAATAATGGGGCACTGGGAATTAACACAAACCTAATAATCATTTATAAAACTGTGGGGCTAATTCAGGCTGCTAGCAAGAAAAGAACCACCACAAGTTGATGTTATTTCCAGACAATAAGGTGGTAATAAAATTTAATAATTAAAAAAATGATTCTGTGGCTGCCAGAAAACCCTGCTCGTTGATTGCTCGGCCAAGCCCTCGGGACAACTCTAAGGTCGCGACTACTTAAGGCTATGCCAGGAACAGAATCCGGCAACAACGGCCAGGCAAGTCCTTCCACTGAATTCCTAAAAAAACGATAGCAAAACTGGGATGAGTTAATGCTGACTAACTTGAGTTAACTTATTACTGCAATAAGGTTTGACAATGGCTGTAATTTGTACCTAATGAAACAACAACATAGATTCTACGTAGACTGGCTCTGGTGAAAATGTGTCTCAAATTATGTACTTACAAGGAGTTGCAGGCTTACAGCTGTATTGATGATGCCTAACTCAAAAAGGTACACTACACAATTGATGTCAAAATCCTTAGTAGGTGTGGTGATGCACTGGTTGTGAGTGAAACAACCAGTGCATCACCACACGGCTGATATGGAACTAAAAAAAAGGAAGAACTTAGACGGTTGGTTCTCCCTGACTCATGTGCCACCAGGAATGTTTCCAAAGTGTTCAACATATGAAACTTCATTTGACTTGTTGCAGAAGATGTTCACTGAAAGTTTCAATTGCAGCCTGCAAGCGGACATCTTGGCAGGCTTCAAACTGCAACATGAGATGCCAGAGTTTGATTGTGTTGTTGCGTATTGTACTATTTGTTAAAAACTAGGCAGTCATTGATATTTTGTTTGTTAGACAACTCATACAACGACCTACTGTACATGGTACATTGCCATTACTTCCATTCGTTCCATTCGTGATCATCCATTTACTCGTTCCATTCATCCAATTGGCACCACCAATGGTCTGTGAGTGCCTAATTATGTTTTATCAATGTCTGTTGACGTGTTGCTAATTGTTTGCTACTTACTACGTATTTGTTACTCTATATTTGATAGCATGAATGCATAACATGAGGTTGTTCGATGATTACATATGGACACAATTATACAGAGCATAATGATCATAATTTAGCATGAGCGTGAAGTATAATGAGAATGACTTATAAAATACTTGCGTTACACATGACGGCAACAATGAAATAAAGTGTGGTTATTATAGTAGTGAGGCGCTAGTAGGACATTTGTAGTTGAGGAAAACATGTTCAGTAATTATAGTAGAGCAGCTATAGTAGACAAGAGCGAGGCGATTGGCAGCTACAAGACCTTCAGTCCGGTGGTGAGACTCGAGTCAGTTCGGGCTGTAATCTCGCTGGCTGCCCAGGAGGGGCTGCATGTCCATCAGATGGGTGTGAAGTTGGTAATAT
>SDVV010038950.1:0-10680 GCA_016164225.1 Gammarus roeselii | reverse complement strand
TAAAGTGATAACTGTTAGGTTGGTACGCCTGTTTCGCTGAAATGACAGTGGCAGATATGACAGTGGCAGATTTTGAAGTGGTGGAAAATGCGTGTGGGCTGAACCATCGTTAGGTAGAAAACACGTGGGATGAAAGGTTTTTAGCGGTTATGACAGTGTCCGGCTATGACAGTGAGGTGAAGTGAAGTGGCGATAGTGCGCGTGTGCGGGAATAATTTTAGCGCGAACGCTGGGCTCCCCCATTTTATCATTTATTTCCAGGTGGTCATTGGGCTTTTAAATAAGACGGTGCAGCAAAAAAAAACTCCAGCTCATTTATACTAATGTTTTTTGTTTCTGAAGTTGATCTATGCGGGGTTTGCTTGAATAATAGATTTGTTTACATATTATATGGGTTGCCGCTCCAATTGACGCGTACAGCTGTATATGTGACGAAACACTTTGTTTCCGCTAGTATTCTGATCAGCATGTAAACAAAATCAAAGCCGGCCGTACCTCTCGTTATCTTCACTGGGCCACGGAACAATCCGATGCATATTCTTCATGAAGTCTAATGTAACCAGGCTCTGAGGTAACTTTTCCCTCAAAATATAGATGGTAAGTAAGCACTCGGCTCATTAATGTCTGAAAAACTTGGTACTTAAGATTTAATTTTAGGTGCTTTTACCTACTGTCCGACTTTTTGACTGTGTTATAATGATTCTTATGGCAATCTATAGGTCGGTATGACGTTTTTTTTTGCGTACTCGTTCGAAATTATGATTGATATTCGCTAAATTCAAAGAAACATAACTTTACTAGCAGTTCTTATTTTTATTGCAATGAGTTATAGGCATAGGTATGCCTGAAATGATGAAGCGTTAAGGAAAAACTATTCACATTGTTTTCTTTGAATTGAAGTGAGTAAACATTTAAGTTATTCCATTAACAAAAATACAAATCCTAAGCTATCTGAAGCACATAAGAAAACCTTTATATACCAGGAAAGATGGAGCGAGAAAAGTGTAAAGTGTTTTAATTCGTTCATTATTATCCGATATTTATATCTCTTTATGTGATTCCACAACTTAAAACTAATAGCTACTCCTAGTAAATATCTAATTACAATTGAAACTCATTTTTTGTCTACTTTTTTGTCCAATCGTTATTTGTCAAATCGTCAATGTAAAATTTTATTTAAAAAAAGTTAATATCTTTCCGCGGTATGTTCATGATTTGGAAAAAACTATTTTTCAAGTCGACAATCACAATATTGATCCGATTATCAATGTTGATGGAAGAAGTATTTGTTGTATTCTATTTAATCAATGTATTTATGACTGTTTTTTTTTCCGGCTATAATCGTGATACTATTGCACTCCCCCATATCTCTAATATTGGGAGCCGAATAGCGACCAACTGTAACACTTGAACTAAGCCTTCGATGTTAACACCCTCAGGAACAGATTAAGAGGATATTCCCTCTAACAATCATATCTTCCGACTAGCTGATTTGACTCATACAAAACAAGTCGCATACGAAGTAAATAAACTACGTGCACTGACATATGCCGAAAAGAGTTATCGGACTGCAGCAGTTCACGATGGATGTAATGAAGATTTCTTCTCGGTCACTGAAAACTAAGGTGAAAGAAGCCAATGACAGACCGTGCAATTCACGCCTCTCAATGGACAAGGCTTTAAATTTAAGAAACTACCTTTTTTAAGCTGAAAAAAATTTAGATACCGAATCCAATAGAAGAATCAGTCTTCACTGGCATGAATGTTGGAATGAGGAGGGTTCACTACATGATAAGAATACGGGAGCACTCCCATGAATTTAGAGTCAAGCTATGCACAGCAAAATGTTCATAACACGAAGGATAACGAACATCTAGGAAGAGATCCATATCAATTGGATACACATCCAATCGACCACGTAGTATTAGGAGCTATCTTTCAGTCAATTTACGAGAAATATTTTGTCAATATTTTTTTTCATTTTCTCAAATCGTTTACCAAACTGATGAAGCACAGTACTAGCAACAGGATGAGCTTGTTGACTAGAACAGACAAACAACCATGATCAATAATAATCAAGGGTGAATGGAGACACTGGATGATTTGATAAAATGAAGCTGCAATAAAATCAATTATGAAGGTTACAGAAAACAACTTACAAAAAGTTGTACAATACATACACTTTAAGAGTCAATTGCATCATCACAGAACAGAAAGAGAGTGGCCGTGAGCGAGAGGAGCCTCTTCACACCCACTGCGATTCCAGAGTCTACAAGCGCCTCTACGCACCATCGGAGGCAGCGTGAGGAGTACTGTAACGCAGCTATGGTTAAATTGTACGTCCGCGAGTGCATTCCGACGTCACCAGCAAATCCTTGAACAGTTACGTTTAGAGCGACAGTGGCAGTGAGAAGCTGGGTATCACAGACACGTACCGGCGTTGCCCCACTTTGATAATAAGGTTGAACCAGGGAGTGGATCAATGGGACACAATTAGTTAAGCAATAATTCAAGATTATATTATATTTATTATACACTTTTGTTGGTGTAACTCATTTTCCTCTTCGATAAATTCCGCTTAGTTGGATTTTTTATTCCACTCAGTCAACGGTTCATTTTCGGCACTGGTTGAATCGTGAGGGAATATCCCACACAAACAAATGACATGATTGTTTATAGAGGTACGGCAGGCTTTGATTTTTGTTTTACATGCTGATCAAGCTACTAGCGGAAACAAAGTGTTTCGTCACATACGCGTCAATTGTGGCGGCAACCCTTCTAATATGTAAACGAATCTATTTGTCAAGCAAATTCCGCATAGATCAACTTCAGAAACACAAAAAAGTAGTAAAAATGAGCTAGACGTTTTTTATCACTGCACCGCTTAATTTAAAAGCCCTATACCCACCTGGGAATAAATGATTAAGTGGTTTACCTGTAACCAAGTTTTATGGATTTTATTCCTGTGCCTAAAAAGAATATATTATAATAAAATGCAATTCACGAGAACACAACGATTACATTTGAAATTTACATGGCATATTATTGCTAATCAGTGAGCTCATCATGTGCGTAATAATGATAATGGTTTGTTGAAATTTGTTATAACTGTTTATTCTCTAGTTCCTAATGCACCTGAATATTGAAAAAAATAGAATTATTCAATAAATTTCAGATGCATTTGTTTTTTTTTTTCATTAATTGATCGAAAATGTCAAGAAAAATTTCTATTGTTTTTCAACTTCTATACAATCGGAACTTTTATTTTCAAGCCAGAAATGCACACAAATGCGTGGGTATAGAGCGACAGTGAAATGCATCATATCCTAAACCTGTGTATTGAACACTCCACCATGTCCGTGAAAGCAATCACACCAAGTCTTCGCTTGGACAATTCCAAGACGCCGTTCTTGTCTTGTTCTCCCTCAAGAGGCGGGGCCAATTACTCGGTGCAAACACTTCAGCATCTGGGATTAATACCAGCATCCTGCTGAGCTGCCCTGAAACGGAGACGATGGAGGTCTCGGTCCATCGTTTCGATGCAGTTGTCAATTCAGCTCTCATCAATGGGGCTAGTATTGAAAGTTTTTGGGTTCGATTTATCGGAAACTATCGAGATAAACATTTTCATGACACTGTTTGGTTTATGAATCCGAGGATCATACCAACAGATTCGTAGAGAAAATGGATTTAATTCTGACACCATCGTTATTTTCAGATTATGCATCAGTTCACTCCGTGGCATAACGAGGACAAAAGTGGTCAAATAAAGGTATTGCTGAGATGCATCTAGCATAAGGTGCGGCCAGATGCATATCAGGCATATCATCGTTTATCAAATGATGATATCGCTGATTTGCATCTGGCGTCATGTTAAGATATGCCTGATGTGCATCTGTCCGCATCTTATGCTAGATGCATATCAGCAATATCTATTTGACCACTTTTGTCCTCGCTATGCCACGGAGTGAACTGATGCATAATCTGAAAAAACGATAGTATCAGATTTTAAGGTTGAAATTCATTTATAATTTAAACTGTAGGATAACACCTGACAACTCAGAATCTGAATTCGTGGTACTTTAAATGTATTTTCATTAATGAAGAAGTCTATATTTTGGGTGTTTCTACCTACTGTCAAACAATGTTCCTCTTGTTTTTTAACACCATGAATACGATACGGACTCAGATGAAATGTATGCACTAATAAGTAACCGTTTCATCATGAATTTTGGGCAACATAACCAAAGATGTTCTGACAACATATCCACTGGTTTTAATATGATCACATTCACTTTGGATTAGTCATCGAAGCTGTTTTTTTTAAACATCATTATTCTGCAACATATCATCATCAATTAAGGCACATACTTCCCTGACACGATTTTTGACATGTTCTTGGTTTCGTTGACGTATTTTGTAAACCTTTCACTTGATTGAGCCTTTCAAGAAGAAATCACATGATGTCAAATCCGTTGAATGGGAAGGCCATGCCACAATCCTGCCTTCGTTGGTTCTGCGGCTTAGCCATCTGTTTGCGACTATCATGTTGAGCCCGTCCAGGGCAACCCTCGCGCAATGAGGAGGGACGTCATCTTGTACGAAGATGGTGTCTTATTAAATATACGCTCTTATTCATTTCCATCACAGTTGTTCTTGGAACATCTTTAGATAAATTTCAGCATTTACGTTTTCTTCACCCCCAAGAATGGACCAAATAATAAATCCACAAAGAGATAGTGGATTACCAATAGCTACAGTTATGACGATGTATTCCTTCTTCCATGTGAATGGGGGCCTTGTCTGAGAATCCTAGTCATTGCAATTGGTGTGGTGTCTCTTCAAGACGCTGTAATTCCTCTATCTTGATCCTTGATACTCTGCACAAATTGAACCTTGTAAGGGTGCACATGATTCTTATGAATAATACTCCAGATCGTTGAATGGGATTAAGCTAAGTTATTGGAAGATCGGCTGACGGATGTTTTGGATTCAATTTGAACAAGATCCATTACGCGCTAAAAAATTGTATATTTTGTATGGCGACAGTCGCTTCTTGGGTGGGTTTTGTACATTGCCCATTGCCATCAGGACTTTAGCTGATTGCAAAATCGTCCATTCACTTGGTAGGAAAGGGTCTTTCGAACATTGCTCTTCATCTTCTCTGAACGGGGAACAAAGTTCTTTTTTCTTCGTTAAGGCAGGCTATCTTCGTTGGCGCGGAAATGCTGATGAGAGAAATCATTTTCAATCTGCAATAGTTTTAAATAAATATCAGAATATGAACAATGTAATTGAACACATTCGATAACAGATATGATAAAACAATGAGGTATATTGTTAGTTCTTCAGAACATTCAATATGACATTTATGACTAACGAAAACCCTGGATAAAAACCGAAACGTCCTGAGTAAAAAAATAATATGAAACAAATTTCTAACTTCAATTCATTTGTAATCGAATTCATTTACACTGAATACCATTGACTTGTTTTCTCTAAAGGTTTGCTTCTTAACATGAATAAAAAAGTAACAACACGTGGCACATTCGAAACACGATACACCCTCACAACAACAACGGCGAAAAATCTTTTTTAAAACAGCAGGAAACATAATCGTTCGACGTATATCTAAATTAATGAAAAATTGATTCAATGTTCTACGATTTTCCTTAGTAGGTAGATGAAAACAATCACTTAATTTTTAATTATCATAATTTCCGACGCAATAACCTTATTGGTGTAATTTACAGCTTGTGGCATAAGTGATATTTCGGAATCGGTAAATACATAAAGTCTAAGACCTGCATCTATTTATATATTTCCGTTCCTCATGCGAAGAAGTTGTTGCCGAAGGCTGTCATGTTCCATCGTCACTCAATAAGATCAATCAAAGTTGGTGCAAAAGTTTTGCGTGGTGTTCAAGAAGGGCGGGAATTGCTGGCACTCTACGATGATGTCGAGCGACTTGGTGTCAATAATGTCGTTTGGAGAGTTGGAGTGTCCGGGTGAGCTGCAACAAGAGACGTCGTAGAATATAAATATCTTTAGAGAATCGAGCGCAACTACACTATATTTTCAAAATAATTAATTTAAGTATGACAAATATTCGAGTGATTCTCTAATAATCTTACCTATCAAGCTGTCAATGACTTGGTTCCTTTCATTCGAATATCGGTATTCAAAAAAAAATTACTATCAAGATTTGTTTACCTCTATATTTTCATCGCGTAGGTTAATTTTGTGTTACTTGATATATTGATACGGGTAAAATTGTTGAATGAAGTTGTATTATTCCATTTACTGTGTTCTACGAGATGATCACAGATAAGGTGCAGTCATTGCTGCTTATGAAATTAACCTTTAAATGGTTTTATAGTGATTCAACAAACGGATCGCGTTGAACATCTCATATTTTCGTTATTTTTTGTTTATCCAGTTTATTCTATATATTTGTTGTTAATAAAAAATAAACTTAGTCTCTCATTATTAAAAAGGTCGTACACAAAAACTTACCAAATCTACAGAGGAATAGCGACAAATTAACTAGATTTTATGAGAAAAATATAATGTTTGTCCTTGTTGTCGAAACACAGTCTGTTGCGATGAGCAGGAAATGAACTTCTCACCCTTGGTATTTTCTTCGAATTGCGTCCCAGCGTTTCTCTCGAAGCGACGTCTGACGCTCAGGACTCGCAGAGGCGACGAGAAACCTGACGTCCTTTTCGACCGTATCAATATTATCAACTCAGCATCAAAAAAACAATGTGAATCTAAAAATTTGGTCTACTCTGTCGTGAATAATAACATTCTCTTATTAGTTTCCTGAACTACTATACTCTCATATAATTCAGTTGTTTATATGTTCTTATGCATCATGCATTGCACAGAAGCCTCTGTATCTCTAATTCCTCATTTTAATATTCTTTTTGGTGATGTTGAATGACCTTGACTGATTGATCTTGTTACCATTTATAGCACCATATTGTTTAAAATTGCTGAAAGACGCTAACTAATTCATTCGTTTTTTATTCTTGTACAAATATAAATGGCTTCTCATCATTATCAACAGTAACTCATTACTATATAAACTAACCATAACACAAAACTGCCTTTCATTATCTTGTGCAGTCATGCAATTTACTTGTTTATTTTTTTTCACGAATTTTTCAGAGCTAACAGTCATTGCTATGTTAAAATAGATGTAGGTACCATGAATCTTCTAAATTTCTTATACAGTAGAAGATTCTGTGTTAACTTTCTAGTATTATTTTACTCGTCCTAGGTTAGATACTAGCTATTTCAATAAGACTGGACAATAATTTGTTAGATTATATCGACCCTGATACCAACCATATGAATTTTCTTTACCCTGATCTAAATACTGAAAGTAAGAGTTAATATTTTAATGAAGAGACTTCTAACAGATTAGACTGCAATACTAAAATTACCAGGACGAATTTTAATTTGTTAAACCAGAACATCAGATCACTATTACCTGAAAGTGATTTTTTTCACTCATTTATCCAATCATTAAATTGTTATTTCGATTTAATGAGCATCACAGAAAGCTGACTCGCAGAGGACACAAAAGATTTAATTCATTTTAAAAACTATAACTCCTTTCACTCATTCCGAACTGATGGTAGACGCGGTGGAGCAATCAGCACCTATAGTTTTGATAAATATACCTCTACAATCTTAAACTATTGTACTTTCAGTATGCCATACATCGAAACCCTTTTCGTTTAAATTAAACTGAAAAATGTGTGTATGATCATAGCAACAGCTTACAAGCCACTGTCTGCTAACCCTAATCTATTCATTACCAAATTAGATGAATTTATCCAATCATGTAACAACAAAAAGACTGATTATTTCATTCTATGTGGGGATTCTAATATGGAAATAATGAATTACGATAACGACAATAATGCTTTAGAACTCCTATGCTCAATTAACAGCCTTGCATCATTACTTAGCAAAACCAACTAGAATAGACAAAGTCAGAGATAAGGCCACCCTAATAGATAATATCTTCATCACAAACCCGTATAATTATCACTCTGGCATATTAATATCTGATATATCAGACCACTTGCAAATTCTTGTAATTCTGAATAATATATTGATTAATGAAGCATATAAAATATACGAACAAATTAAATACAGATTAATAAATGATGTAACAATAGGGAATATGTGTGTCAAGTTGAATCAATATGATCACGGAAATCATGAATGGAAATAACTGTGATCTTGCTATCAAACAATTATTAGCCTCTATATTAGATGAAAGTTACAATTCCGGCTGTCCTTTAAAAACAAAAACAGTCTCTCCAAAATGGATAACGAAACCCTGGATTACTGCTCTTATTGAATAAAAAATAGAAACACGGAATCATTATTTTTCTATGTTACTGACAACCAATTTAGAAACCATGTTACAGGCTTGATTCGATCTTCTAAACGAACAACAAACATAACCAGCCTTTAAAAAAAATCATTGACAATAACGAACACTCAGAAGATCAAGATTAAGCAAATATATTCAATGAATACTTAGCGAAGGTCGGGAAAAATATTGCTCTTACTATTAGTACCAATGAAAACGACCATCTCAAATATCTATCGAATAACAATTTTGTTAATTCCTTCTATTTTTCCCCAGTAACCGCTCGGAACATCACCTCAATCATCTTATCAAGGAAAAATAAACCTGGAAATATCAATAGTTGTCACACTACTATCCCCAATCCTAGCTTAGATTGTCAACAAGTCATTAATTCAAGGAATCTTTTTTTAACCTAATAAAAATTGCTTGAGTGACACGCATTTATAAAGGTGGTGATAAGACTGATACAGGAAATTATCGACCCATATCAGTTCTTCCTTTATTTTCCAAAATAATTAAAGAAATTAGTTCACAAACTATTCCGTTACCTGAATGTTAACAGCATCCTTCATGCAAACCAGTATGGCTTCAGAGCCAATAAAAATACAACACAAGCTATATTAAATCATCTGCAGTACTTATATAATAGCATTGACTCAAGCTACATTATATTCTCTCTATTTCTCGACTTTCGTAAGGCCTTTGACTGTGTTGATCATTCAATCTTATTATCTAAACTAACGTCCTATCGAATACGAGGAATATCTAGTGATTGGTCCACTTCATATCAGTCCAACCGCAAACAATGGGTAACTGTGAAAGGAGTCCAATCCACTATGCTCAATATTTGTTATGGTGTTCCTCAAGGTTCTATTTTAGAGCCCCTGCTTTTCTTAATTTTTATAAACGATATGGTTAACGCATCGTCTTTTTCCCATTATACGCTGTTGGCTAATGATAGTACCTTATCAACTTTTATCTCTTCAAACTGCATAAGCGAATTAACTGCCTCAATTAACAAGGAACTCGAGCATGTTAACAAGTGGCTAAATGCAAAGCGAATTGTAATTAATGGCAAAAAAACTAGCTACATATTATTCTCATATAAGCGTAAATTTAATTTATCAATCATAAAAAATTGGAAACGATAGAATTCATGAGATAGACAGCACTAAATTCCTTGTGGTATATTTTGACAAACATCTGACGTTCAGAAATCACATCTACAGCATATCAGCTAAATGTCCAAATCTTTAGGCATTCTTTATGTATTAAACAAATTCCTCCCCTAATCTGTCCTTAAAACCCTGTATTTCAAGATTTTCCAGCCATTTTTTATTTACGGAATCAAAGCCTGGTATGGAACAGACAAAAAAACTGATATAATATTTATACCACAAATGAAAGCTATTAGAGCTATAAATAGCTTTCCATTCAATTTCCATACTAATCAGCATTTTAAAGTCATAAATATTCTGAAACTGGAAGATCAATATATCTTCCGAATTGCCTTATACGCGTTCAAAACATTTCACAGAAACTATGATCAGGAACTATTCTATTCAATTAGGAAATTTTCGGATGAACACAATCATTAGACAAGAAATGCGAGTAACCGTGTGATACCCCGCTATAATTGATCAAAACCAACTCCAGTATCCACTTCAAATGTGTAACAATTTGGAACTCGCTAACTCCTGTTTACCGTCAGAATGACTCCCTAACAATCTTTAAGTCAAGACTGAAAGAGTTATACTCATCACCTTACTAGTCCAACTATGATTCAGTATTGCTTTATTGTCTTCTCAACGTCTCTCAATCGTATTTAAAATTGTAACCTTGTTAGAAGCAGATGAATTGCTATCTCAACAACCTTGCAGTACATTTAAATGTCAGGTATTTAACTGTCCTCGCGTTTGTTTCCAGTTGGTGTCTGGGGTTAAAAATTCTAGATACATCTATTCTTTACGTATTATAGGATATATATTATCAATGGGTTAGCATGTAATGATAAGGTTGCCCCAGAAGCTCTAAATAGCTTAACTAGGGCGTTCCATTTTCTACCCTGTAATATCATCACTGTAAAATGGAATAGCATGCAACGAGTACAATCCTGAGGTAATAAACTGTTTCAACTGTTTCCATTTGGGACCTACATGTTTACCGATTGTTACGACTGGTAAATTAGAAAGAACAACCCTCGCAAGAACTTACTATTTTTTTCAAGGAACTGATACCATAGGGACGCCTCCATAGCGTCTAAAAAGGAAGCATCGATCAAGATA